>VXBZ01011998.1:1562246-1575465 GCA_013399135.1 Heliornis fulica
CCGGCGGGGCGCCCGCACCTTCCCCCGCTGCCCACACTCAGACACCACACACGGGTGAGGGTGGCGGCAGCACGCAAGGGAAGGGGGAGTGAGGCTCTGACCTCCTCGCTCTTCAGCACTTCCTTGAACTCTCGCTTGATCCTCTGCACCGCGATGTTAGCCATCTCCGCAGCGGACACCCACNCTCGGTCGCTTCTGGTCCTCCTCGGTAGCTTCCCCCTCCCCGATGACCCTGAGGGAAGAATGCAGCCGCCTCGTAAAGAGGCGCGGGGGTTTTGCCGCCCACCCCAGGAGCACCTGCCTGACGTTGCTCCCTGTGCCGCTGGCCGAGCGCGTCCCCCGCGGCACCTAGCGAAAACGTTAGGAGAAACGTCTGCAGGCAGAGCCCTGCCGCCGCCAACAGCGGTCCCCGGGGCAGCGTTACGGCGGTTGTGCCGTCATGGCTCCCGCCGCGAGCAGCGCGGCCCTCCCGGCCTCACCTGCCCGGCCCGGCCTTGTGCCCGCAGGGCGCTGCAGCGGAAAGCCCTGAAGCACCGTGCCGGGGAAGGGCGCGGAGGAGTGGCTGCGAGTGGTCTGGGCCGGGCAGAGGGGTTCTGAGTAGCGGGGGCAACTCTGTGTGTCTGAGGAAGCACCGGGCTCGAGGTACAGGAGACGTGCCGTGGTGAAGTCCCTGAACAAAAATAACCGGGGGAATTTCACATGTCCTGAGAATCAGCTCAACCTGCCCCTACAAAAGTTCCCATCTATTTTTATCCATATACCCTCCCCGCCCCACCCCCTTTATGCTCATCGGAGTAAATTGCAGTTCCTTACACATCTCTGTCCCGGCCCAGCTCCTTGCCGCCTTCCCACCCTTCGCCCTCCCCTTGGAGACGCTGCTGCTCCCCCACATGGGCCAGGGAGGAACTTACAGGCCGGGTAGGCCCAGGAGCTCTGAGGAGAAAGCATAAGGAACTGTTCCTTTTTTTGGATTCTGCGGCAAGATTTTAAAAGTAGAGTAAAAGGTGAATGTCAGCTCTGTCTAGTGGACTGTTACACTTTATCGCAGAAGCAAGCATGGCAAGAAAAGACGTTGCGCTGGCTAGACAACCAAAATAGGATACCAATAACCATCGCTGCCGCCCTGAGGTACGCAAAATCAGTATGGTATGGAAAAGCACAGATAGGTTTTCAGAGGGGTACATGAGATTGAATTTACAACTGTTGTTTATTCAGGAACTGGAGGTTTTCCAGACATTAAGGTCCACAGAAAGATTTTTATTGTGCCTCCTTCTAATGGGACAGTGCAGGACAATGTACAACATAGACATTTATCTGAACAAATGTTTACTTCTGGTATGGCTGTCATCTGCAAGTGGTCTTTATTTATGTCCATTAGTATACACTGCATTTTAACTGTTATATGCACAGTAAAGTATATACTTAAGGGATTAAAAGAATGTCTGGCAATTATATACAGATATATTGGCCTTTTTCTGTGTGTGTTTTCTCTTGTGGTTTAACTGGAAAAAGCCCATTTTCCTGCAAGAATGTGGTACCACGTACATCTATCTGTTCAACAAATTATGTCTTCAGACCTTTTTGCAAAGGATCATTTTGCACTAGGCCTGATTTCTTTTTAATGACTTGTAGCATGATCTTGGGCCTTCATCTTCAGAATAATTTAGACATCTAAGTCCCACTGATGTGTCTTAAGTTCGTTTTCAAAAGGTAGGATGTGACTTCTCTGTGCCATGGGGTCTCACCTGTAAAATAAAGATGCTAACTCCTTTCTGCCTCTTAGAGCTCATAGATGAAATATTTATGTTGCCCTGAGTTCCTACTGAGTACCATAGACAAAAATTATAAAGGTAGCATCTGTGGGTTAAATACCTCCTGCCTTTTCAGACAGCTCATCGAAAGAAGCTAATATTCAGATTTTGCTTTGAATGGAGTGGAAAACATGACCTTTATCAAGTGTCAGAATCCTTTGTGTTCCTCTGAGTATGCCTGTATGTTATAGGTAGTAGACATGTAATAAAAGCCACAGTAAAGGGCAATGATTTTGCCTGGTTTGTATCTAGGTTCATTTTCATGTGCTCATTTGGATTACAAATGTCAGAGTCTGTTACTGCACCAAGCAAATCAAATTAATATGAACTACTGTATCTCTTTTCCTTAGTATATCCCACTTGTTTCCCTTGCTAATTTTCTCTTAGAGAACATAGAAGGGATTTTTTGGGAGTAGAACAAAATCATGGCAAGTTCTGCCAGAACTAAAATACAGCATAAAGTCTGTATCTTATGTAATCAGCATACTGGGGGTATCATTTTATGTACCTCAGTACTGTTTTATGCTTTAGAACAGTTTACTGTTTTATGTAAGACTTTGCAGGGGATTAGGCTAGAAGAGAACCATAGACTGTCAGTCTTTAAATATGTGGTTTGGGGTTTGGTTTTGATTTAGGGATTTTTTTTGTGAAATAAGAAAATGCTTAGAAAAAAATGAGAACAGGGCCTCCATATTATTTCAGTGACTTTCATGTCTGGCTTCATAATATATTTTATAGCGTGTTGATAAAGCAGGCCTGTATATAGTTTACTATGTATATATTACTCTGAATTAAGTTCTCATTAGTCTTTCACCCTTTGAAAAATCAATTCACAAAATGTAAAACTGTAGTTCTTCAGACATAGTCAGCTTGGTTTTTG
Organism: Heliornis fulica; assembly: GCA_013399135.1. Classification (NCBI taxonomy): domain Eukaryota; kingdom Metazoa; phylum Chordata; class Aves; order Gruiformes; family Heliornithidae; genus Heliornis; species Heliornis fulica. The sequence goes on from VXBZ01011998.1 coordinate 1,564,938, forward strand.
AATTACAAAATTTTGTAGTATATCTCACTTCAGGAGATAGTTCTTTCATTCATCATCAATTTAGCCTTATACCAAACAGTTTTCGCAAACTGACTGCACGTTAGTCTATACTTTTGTCCATTGGTGTTGGTCATAACTAATGGAGTGGGAAAAGCAATTCTGGGTATCTGGGCATTGCTTAACATATTTGGCCTATTGCTTTGAAATACTTCTGGAAGTGGGAGCAGGAAATGTGGTGCATTAAGTGAAATTCACACTATGTAAGATTACTGCAGGAGGGAAGTTTATAGGATCAGTGGCTATAAAGTAAGCTCAGGGGTTGTAAACCGCAGCCCGAGCTCTCAATACAGAAAGGCTGCCAGTATTCGTTAGCTGATGCTAAATACTGTATAATTTCCCCTGTAGGATGGCCTACATATCCTACAGCCTACATATAGGAAACATTTCCCCACATTTTCATGGAGAAGTGCTTGTTATTCGTGCACAAATTGCACATGTTGGACTCACTTGCAGTACTTACAGTGCAGTTACCGTGTGCATGGTTCATCTGTCTGAAGCTGTGGATGCCCTCAACCCCAGTATACTGCCTGGTGACAGTATGCCATCAAGATCCTTATGACAGCACTAAGTGTGACAAAATTTCTGTTCTTCACGTTGAGACTCCTGATGATCTCTTTCTCATTTCCAGAGTTTTCTGATTTTATTCTGTTCATATTAACTGGATATTTTCTAGTAGAATTACTCTAGAAAATTTGGAATTAATCAGATTGTTCTTGGTGATTAGAAGAAAGCGCCATTTTTTAAACAATAACTTTCCAACATGCAACATTCTGTTCCTCTTTTCCTTCTTTTTCTCTTGCATAACAAGACTTCCCCAACCCTCCTCATCTTGGCCTCTTTAGTTTAGGAAAATAAAAAATGTCAGGCTTGATCTTCTCTAGCTGTTGCTGGAGGATTTCTTCTAGGAGAGCAGAGCTGTCTCAAGAGATCTGTGTATTGATTGCAAACACTTTAGTTTTTACAGGTTGAACCTGTAGCATGTTATTAATTCTTTTTTTGTTTATTCTGTGAGGCATCTATACAAGGATTAACCGTACAGGCTGTATGAGTATGGGATGGTATGCACTTTGCATATAAATCTGTTCATTTGTAGTAACGCTTTATTAAAAAAAAAATCATCAAGAAATAATAAGACTAGGTTATTTTTAATTCTATCCCTCGTTTTCCATCAAACCTACACCTACAGCTCCCTGTCATCCCAGCTCTAAGAGAGAGCCGTGCATGCCAGAAGTTGTCTTTTTTGTCTGCGTATCATTTAGCACATTTCCGAGATTACGAAAATAAATTTAGCCTGCACGGTTATTGTCTGTCATATAGTGTTCCTGTTGTGGCAGCGTCTGGATGACTCAACTCATTCCGAAGATTAGCTTTATCATAAAAATAACTAACTGGTTGTGCAAGTCGGCCGAGTTTTGAGTTGTCATCCGAACTTTCCTGTTCCTCCTATCCGAGTCCATGTCCGGTTGCGTGTCCAGGTGTAAGAGCGCCCTCTCCTGGGTGGAACCGGCGGATGGGCTGCCTCGTTTGAGACGGATCCCGCCGTTGGGGAGCTCTTTGCCCTCCTTACGAAGAGCTCATGGCACTGTAGCTGCCTTTGCCAGGCTTCTCCCAACACCTGCAGAGGTGCTGAGGAAGACCTCGTAGGAGTTCTGAGGGCAGAAATGCCTAAAACCAGCACAACAGCGATTGTTTGGTGTTCCTGGTAGAGAGAGGTGGTGTTCACTCATGATGTCCGCGCTTTACAAATGGTATTTTTCACATCATTAGCAGCTTAAATATATACACTTTAGAACTAGGCAGTGACTGTACTAACTAAACATCGCTGTCATCTAAAGTCATTCAGTTTGAATTCCTGTGATGCAATTCATCTGACTTAGTGGAGTTAGATCAGAAATTAATTCAGCTATTGATTTTGCATCAATCAATCTATGGCTTAAACAAGATTTAGAAGCTTTCATTAAATAATGCATGTGCAGAAATTTTTAGTAGTTTATTAATAACACACTATTATTCTTCATTTGTTAAGGGCTTTTAATAGAAATCACAGCACACTCTAGCCTTTTCATTAATTTGATGGCCTGGCAATATCTTCTAATTTAATGTTACATCTGAACCTAATGGTTTTGGTAGAAAAAACTAGATAAAAACAGCCCAAATGCTTTTAAATTTGTTAGCAAAATAATTATTTTAAAAACCGATACCGAACCCACGCTTCGGCTTTTTTGCAGAGGAGTGATTTTTAACTGGTCGAACATACACCTTGGGATCTAGAGGCTGTTTGTTGTGGGTTCATGAAAGGCAAAAAAAAACCCCAGGTGTCAGCAGACTGACAGGTTGACCACAGGGAACTAAAAGCATTTATTGAAAAGGAATAAAGCTATACTCCTGTGTTCCTATTACAAAAGGAAGATAGCAATCATTTGGAGGATACTTTCAAAATGAAAGCAAGCTGGGAATACAGAGATAGATTTCACAACTTAGCATGACTATTTATAATAATGGAAGAGAGGATTTGGCCAATAATACAAAGTGTATAGTCACCATGCTACATTGCTGGTATATTGTTTTCTGCTTAAAAGTATTTTCTACCCCAAGTAAATTATTTGCATTTGATATTGCCATCTATTAATGTAATAACTTACAGTACATTATCTAATCTGTGTAAGTTTATGTAATTAAATATGGCAGTCTTCCTTTCATAGATAGTTACACAAGGGACTTAGAGCTGCCGTAAAAGGGCAGCTGAACTGCTTTTCCTAGGCAGTGGGACATCATCTTCTCCGGATATCTTTAGGATTTGTGACTGAATAACAATCTGTGTTATTTTAATAACTGTAGGGACTGAAATCAGACACAGGATGATGCTCAGAAAACCTTCATTTCGTAAATGTCATGAGAACTGAAATATATGGGACCTTGAATCTGGAAGCTTAAATCTGTTTCCCAGTACAGCAGTATCCAGGGAAGTACCTAAATGCAGAAAGTAAGAGAAGATAAAACTGCATTAATATTTTGGAATGATTGCTTGAGGATTGAATTAGGGTTTCTTGTTAGAAGATGTCAGTTTAGAATTAGACCGGGAATAGCAAATTATTGTGAACCATTAACTGAATATGGGAATTCAGAATAAATAAAAAATAAAAGTACTTTCTGTTAGAGAAAAAGTAAAGGCAGTCACAGTCTAATTGCACATCGCTGGTAGTGATCTTTAATTGCCAAAATATTTTCATATTCTGAAAGCGTGTATATCCAGCTTACTGCTGAAAGGAGGACAGGCTGAGAGAGCTGGGTCTCTTTAGCTTGGAGAAGAGGAGACTGAGGGGTGACCTCATTAATGTCTATAAATATGTAAAGGGTGAGTGTCAAGAGGACGGCACCAGGCTCTTCTCGGTGTTGGCCAGTGATAGGACAAGGGGCAGTGGGTCCAAGCTGGAGCATAGAAAGTTCCATCTGCATATAAGGAAAACCTTTTCACCGTGAGGGTGACAGAGCACTGGAACGGGTTGCCCAGAGAGGATGTGTAGTCTCCTTCTCTGGAGACATTCAAGACCAATCTGGACACGTTCCTGTGTGATCTAATCTAAGTGATCCTGCTTGGGCAGGAGAGTTGGACTAGATGATCTTTCAAGGCCCTTCTAACTCCTAATAAAGCTCATTGTGTACAGACTGGTCTGACAGCATGTAGGTAAAACTTGGATCTCCAGGACACTTCCACCTGGCTTCCTGCCTTTCCTTTGAGGGGACAGACAACACTTATTCAGGGAGTGTATGTTGCAAACTGTCCTGTACATCACTGCCATGTCTTCTCAGGAGAAAAAGATGTGATGGGATAACTTTTCTTCCTCCCCTGTGTAACCTGAGATATAGACCCATCAATACAGGCTGCAGTATACCCAAAATGTAAGAATACCCAAAATGGGGATCAGACTCACTCAGGCAGTAGTGTTATACAATATGTGTGGTCCCAACTCAAAAAAGGTATCCAGCTATAAGAGAACATGGATTAAAGCTGTATGAATAACCACTTCATAACACATGAATACATGCAGTAAAATCAGAAATCTAGTAGAAGTCAAACTACAAAAAGAACATACTCCAGTATACTTTGCATTGTCAATTGTTACAATGGTCTCTGTTTTGTAAAGCACAAGATCCTGAAAGGTAGGAAAATATCATTCCTTTTAATAAAACAAAGCCTGGAGTGCTTGAATTCAGCTGCTATTACTTTATTTAGCAATTTCAGTGTCCTGAGGCTTTTTGAAAATTCTAACTAGAATTTGAACATATTTCTGTTGATGGCCATCTTGCTGAAGTACAGTATAATCTGTCCTGATGGGCACCAAATCCACAACTGATGGAAGTCTTTCAGAACTGTCTACAATAGAAATTACAAAATAGAGAAGTTTCTCAAGAGTTCATTCAGAAAAAGCTCAACCATGACAGATGGGTAATTGATTATCAAGCTGTATCGCTGTTGAACCATCCTAAAATATCTACATTTTGAAGACTAGAGTGATTTTGTATCCAGAATAAACCAAACTTTTCTATTGATCTTACTACAGTAGAATACTAATTTAGCACTAAATCATTAAGTTTAAATTGCTAGTCACTTTTTAGACACAGTCATGTAAATAGTTATTGAACTGCACTTGAAGTATTGGAAAACAGTAAGGACCAATTCAAGAATACAAAAGAAGACAAACTGATTTTGTTCTCCTAGTCTCGTTGTCTCCTGTTTCGCCATGTTGCTAGCAAGACCACAGGATCTGGCAAGTTATTAGAGAAGAAAATTGAAGATAAAGTCGGGTTAAGCAAAGGCTCATGTACAGTTGACCTGAGCACCACAGAAGTTAAGCAATTCCTTTAGTCTTTGGATCTCTGTCAGGTACACTGTTTCACAGAACAGTATCTGGAAAATCCCTGCTATTTGACGTGTCTCTCTTTTCAGTAGTAGCATATGTCTTTGTTTAGACAGAAGATCTAGTTTAGATGTACGGAGCTTCTTGCCTTGTATGTTTTTCTCAGATGAGAGTTAGCAATTATAGCAGTTTCAGTGAAGTATAACCCATCTCATACGATTCCCTGTTACAGCTTTCCCATCATCTGGGCAGAGTGCAAAAAATCATGTGGTAAACCAGAAGTTGTTACCTTTTACAAGGCAGTATTGTAGATTGTATCTTTCTTACCCCAATCAGAGGTTAGTCATGTTGGGAGAGATTCAGTCATACTATATTATTGTCCCTCATGATTTTGCAGATCCTAACTCTTAGTCCTAGGAATGCTGTGACTTTAGCTGTCGGTCCCTTCCCCAAACACACAGCAAATATTGACACAGGAGTGTGTGTGTATGTATAGTGTCTTCCTGCAGAGCTATATGTGGGTGTCTTACTATCCCTGTATTTTAATATCACACATCCCAAATAATTTTACTACCACTGAAATTGGTGGTGATATTGCTCTGCAGATGTACACAGTCCCGGGTTCCTTCTTGAGTGGCACAGTATCTCAGAATCACAGCATGACTGAGGTTTGAAGGGACTCTCAAGATCATCTAGTGTACCGCCTCATTAAGGCAGGGTCAGCCAGAGCAGGTTGCCCAGAAAGACCATGTCCATTTGGATATCTCTACCAGTGTTCATCCACCATCAAAAGTAAAGAAATGTTTTCTTGTGTTCAGCTGGAATATCATGTGTTTTTCAGTTTGTGCCCAGTGTTCTTTCCCTGTCACTTATCACCACTGAGAAGAGTCTGACTCCCTTGGTAGTTTCTCTGCTTTAGTTGAATTTCTGTTCTGCTATAATATGGCACTGGCTTCAAATGTACCTTTTTTTTTTTTCAATAATAACCTCCATTTTTAGAGACAACCTCTATGTCCAATTTTGATGTTATAGATTAACACAAAATAACCACAAAAACCCATTTAAACACTGAAAATGCAAAATCATGCTCTTGAACACTGAAATGGTTTCCCTTAATCTGTGTAATGGCTTTGCAAAATTTATAAACTGTAAGATGAATACTACAGATCTTTTTTTCTGACTTAACAATGTTTCAGGTTCTGTAAATCCTTTTCTTTTTTTTCCTTATACCAAGCCACTTGTAGGCTTTATAGCTCCTGTTCAGTAGGCTTGACATGCAAACCTGGTGCAGCAAGTATCTAGCTGTATCATACCACATCCTGAAACAGCAAATGTGCAAAAGCTAAAACCCTTGCATTGTGCTCATACAGATAGTTCTTGGCCAGCTGAAAAAACAGTCATTGCTAGTTCACTTGTCAATACTCATGTTCTATGATCCAAAATGAAAAGCACAGTGGAATGTGCTACAGAAACCAGAGCATCGCTTACCATGATAACAGATCATATTCTTCTCCACAATTTGATTTAGCTTTCTGTAGTCCATACAGAGATTTCTGCCACCTTTTATGTGATGGAATACTGATCTCTGCAGTGATGCATGGAATACCTTCTCTCTTTGTTCTCTCTTTTTCTTGGTAAATAATGCCCTGGATTTTTTTAATGGATGTATACACTTAAATTTCAGTCATACAATGAGTGCTTAATACCAACTGAAAAACTGCATATATCCATTTCAGATCAGAGTAATTCCCAGTTCCTGACCAGAAAAGTTCAACTCTTTGCTGCATCTTCATTAGATGTAGTAAAGTGTTAAAAAAAAAAAAAAACAAAAAAAAACCAACCCAAAAAACCACCTTTGGGATCTTATTTTAATTTCTTTCTCTCACATTTTCTGCTGCACTAACATTCATCAAATCTACTGGCTTGCATTTTATGCCTGTGGTTCATCTATTAAATAAGGCTTCTTCTATTAGATGTTCACTTGGAAAACGAACAGGGATTCATTTTTATTTCAAGTCTGTGAGAACCTTAACAGTTGAGGGCTCTGACTCATGTTCAGAGGCAATTTCAGACTGAATGCTGAAATGGCTCTGAATGTAGGGAGAGGGTGACATGAGATGTGTTTTTCCCGAGTGGCAGCAATTTTCAGATGACTGTAGCAATGTTAGATGTTGGTAAGTTTATGGCTGCAGATAGCTTATGGCTGTGAACTACAGTTGCTTAAGAAGCAGTTCACAGTTTCTCATCATTTCTTTGCAAGAAAGCCACCACAATCAGATTGCTGCTATTATGGTTTCTGCCCCAGAGGAAAAACAATTTGTTAAGGTTGTAGCAGTGTTTATTCACTTAGACTGCATTTTTAGAGGGAATTTCCTGAAGTATTAGCAAAATATGTTCCCGATGTTGATTGCATAATTATCAATCACAGTGAAATTAGACTTCTGTCTAATTGTGTGGTTATTGAGAACTTACTGTTGTAATTCTACAGATTCACTTCAGCCTAGTTCAGATGGGTATGTCTATCCCAGCAAGTGTTATCATTAACAATTGGGTGGTTCGTATCTTCATCCTCCATTTTAAAATCTTTGTTGCAAGCCGGGTCTGGTAGGTGTCTCAGTTGGCCTCCTTGCATTTTATGGTTACTGTAAGTTATTTGTTGGTGCTCTAGTTAAGTGTAAAATAATGCTTGTCATCGCCCGCAACTTCAGATTTCCTTCCTCCATTTCCTAGTTTGGAAAACTTCATCGAGCAGCTGTGATCTGGCAGCATTGCAGCAATCCTTTGTGATCATTTCCCCTGGACTGCAGCTGATTTATCTCAGTCTGTGTTGGTGTGTTGATGTTTCAGGAGCTCAAAAGCCCTCTATAGATCCTCTGACAATTTCAGAGGAGTTTCTCCTTTCCATGGTTTCTTTTGTGAGTACTGACAACTCAGGTTGTCTTTGGATGTTCATTGAGTTTGTATCTGTACATTGACAGAAAATCTGGCAGTGTAAATTTGGTTCAATGATGATTACATGAGTAAATTTCTGTTAAATTAACATAAGTACACAATAAAGTCTTTGTGCCAGCTAATTCACAGGCTTGCTGCCTAATATCCCAAAGTGCTTTGCAATTTTTGAGTGCTTTTTGAGCTGCCAGTCCAGCTGAATTCTAGGAACGTCTGCGAGCAACTTTTCTAAGGATTTGGCTTCTTTTTTCCAAAAGTAGATCCCTCTTTCAAAAAATCCAGTGTTGCTGCTGAAAGGCCACTCCTCCTTTGCAAGGGTACTTTATACTATTTTCCCTGCCACTTCATAGATGGCATTTTCAGATCATACTGCAAAGATCTTCTTCTTTTGGAAATAGCATTATCTATTCATTATGGGCTGCATATAAGAAAGGAGGCAGCAGAGAAAGAGTTTCATTAAGAGGATTTCCCCCATTTCTAGGTTATTTTTCAGATCTGATGAAATCGTATGAATTGCAGACAAAGGACTTCCACTCCACCAAGTATCTGGATGTGAGTGATACAATGTGCAGTGGCATGACTTGTGCAGCAAAGATAAGAACATCAGTTGCAAGGAAAGTAAAGTTCTTGGGTGTCTGTAAAGAACCTCATGCATTGTTTGGCAAGCTAGGTCACCAACATGACTCCTGCTTTTACACTGACTCTCAGGGTAAAAAAAGTTGAAAGCTAGCACTGTAATATGGAATGTGACATCTGCCTGTTGCTTTACAAAGTGCTCAATCCACACTATTTCATGGCTGTGGAGAAAGTCATAGTAAGATTTACTCAACTCCCACCCTCCTGCATTGTACAGGGTTATTGGTGGAAGAAACATTAACATCTTCTGCACTTTACACAGTCGTTTCCACAATTTTAACTTGGCAGTGGGCAGCATAGTTCTTTTTAGTGTGCCAAAATCAATGGATTTACTATTCTGTCCTTTTTGCTAGCTGATCTTGAATGCATCTCATGCCTTTGTTCATAAAGTAGCCTAAGTCATTGCTGTTGTCATCATAGTTTGACTACTGAAGAGGAGACCATAGAGTGAGTCTGAAAACCGTCTCCCTATCAGGATCCCATTTTACTGCTGCATCATGCACTAAATTTGTGAGTGTAAGGGGGAGCAGATGGCTGAAGCCTAGAAGTGTGAAGTTGAGATAGAATCAGTGCCTGCTATGACTTGTTCATTTGCCCGTGGGAACCAGGAGGGCCAAATTCTGAGGGGTGCTCTGGCAGTATGTTTTATGCAGAATACCTGGCTGCTTTCTGCTGATATATAAATATGTACTTGCTGATTTGAAAGGAATAAGATTATGCATTGCCTTGTTCATCTTCTTTGCTTTCTGTAACTCTGATTGCTTGCCCCTCTTCCTAGACTGTTTGTACTCTGAACTTTCATCCATGAGGATCACCCTTTCATTAACCCATCTATCAGTAGGCCTGTCAGCTTCCCATATTTCCAGGAATGCCAATGGAAACATACATGTATATCAGAAAAATACCTGCTGTTTTGCTGTCAGAAAGGCAGTGCAAATAATGCAGAATACAATACTGAAGAAAAGCTCAGCTTTTTACTGAGACAGTTCTGTGAAACTTTGCAGTAACAACTTAGCGGGGGAAGCACAAGTAGGGATGGGGAGCTCCTTGGTGTGTGAGTCGGTGCATCTCACCTAGAGGGCTTGCTGAACAGCCAGATAGTGCTTTTTACACACCTTATCAAAGGATAATGTCAAGAGATTACCTGACATGATGTGAGTTCCTGGGTGGGGCAATGTGAGAAATGAGCCAAAAAGATGTGATGCACTGAGTTTTGAGGAGACTGCTTTTGACTAAAAGTAAGAGAGGAAGACATCACAGCTTTAGCTCGAAGTGCCATCACTGTGTACTTGAGCTGGGACTAGTGGTAAACTGTGTCTATTTTGGGGATTTCAGGAGCTCAGATCCATTTTCTGGAACAATGACTAAGCCCTGTGTGCTAGGTGTGGGAGACAGGTAGGCATGGCTGCTTGGTGGTCTTAGGAAGCTGTCTCTGCTTGCTTCTAGAATGGCTTGTTCCTTGATGAAATGTTAGGAGGGTGGCAGAGGGAGAGGTGGGAAGAAGGATGCAGCTTCAGTAGATCATTCTGCTTATGACCACCCTCAGACACTGTCATCTTGGATAGCTTTGTGGTTGAAAATACTGGAGGACAAAGTTTTCTGCCCTGTGTAATCTCCACTACGTTATGGCATGGTATTGCTGTCCCCAGCACGGTATGTGGCCCATCTTTCCATATTGGGGCATGGTAAGACGTGAAAAGCTGGGATATGAAATTTTACTTTATGACTTAATTCCACAGCATCTAAGTGCACGTTCAGAGGGATGCTTCGATTGCAGGGCAGCCGTGTGAGTCGGGAGCCCCTAAGCACGCTTTAGGTTTGCAGGTGAGCAGCTACGCTGTAAGCGCCCTCCTGCTTCAGAGGTGATGGCGGGGTGCCGAGCAACCGACGCGGCGGGGGCAGACCCACCGGCACACTTGGCTCCAGAGGCGGGACCTTCCTGCGCCTTCTCGGCGCTGACTTACTGGGGCTGGTTTAAGGTCGATGCCTTGCCGAGAGCGACACAGCCCTGCCTGCACGCCAGG
>VXBZ01011998.1:1575645-1627134 GCA_013399135.1 Heliornis fulica
AGGCGCGGGCCGGCCGCGGGCAGGAGGAACCGGGCGGCTTTCCGCGGACACCCCCGTCCGTCCCTCCCTCCCTCCGTCCGTCATTCCCTCCGTCCGCCGTGCGCGGATCGGCCTCGGAGCCTGGAGAGACCCCGGGTGGGATCTGCGAGGGTGAGTAACTTCAAGCCTGCTGAAGTACAGAAGCGTCCCCACTGGCCGCCGCTTCGCCCGGTGCCCGGGAAGGTAAACACCCGGAGCAGTGCCGCTCGGTATTAGCCAGCACCTTTCTTTTTCGGAGCGGTGAAGCGTCCGCTCGTCTTTGCCGCCGGTCGGATTTTTTGTGGTGGTTGGGGGTTTAGTGCAAAGCGGCACTCGTGTGTCCATGTTTTTTAAGGATGTCGATCTGATGCTTTGAGGTCAAACGGTTGAGTTGTCTCGCTTTAAAGTATCTGGCAGTGACACTGGGGTGTGTGCTCCCGGACGGCTCCCCGCGCTTGGAAGAGGGCGTGCAACTGAAGTGGGAGCAATTGAACAGTGTCTTGTGGAAGATAATCTCAGGAAAAGGTCAGCGTCATGCTGCCGTTAGTTTATTAAAGATAGAGTTCCTGCCAGGAGCTCTTCCAATGTGCACTCCAAGATGTGGTTCGTAGTGGGGAAATGGTCTAAGAGACAGGGAGATACTGCCCACGGTCATTGCTCCGCAGCTGCCACCATGCCGGGTTCCCCAGACACCCTGCCCTGTAGCTCAGCCACTGCCTTCCATGGCAGTCTGAGGCCCAGCTAACCAGCGCTTCGGCGTGAACGTGGTGCGTGACCCACATCAAAAACTTTTGTTTCCTGGCAAACACCTGTTTGTCTAGTCAGTCTTCAGGATTGTCTTTTAGATTTGTTGGTGTAGGGACTGCTTGTCTAGCATATAGGTAAGTCCTGAAAACCATCTCCATTTTTTTAGAGGATGGAACATCTAACTTTTCTTGTCTTAATAGCTTATGTTAATGTTACTAGTGTATCTACTAGGAAAGGCTCATATCTGCAGTGGGCATTAATGGGTTTTGTCTTAAAAGTCTACACATGCTTAGCTATTAGAGTGCTATCTACCTTTACTCACTTCTGTTGCTTTCTAAAAGCAGACATCCAAAAAATCAAAATAAAACCCCCTTTCAGTCTCGATTTCTTCATATATACAGTGAGAGAGAATAAATCTTTGATAATTCCTTCTAAGTCTTATGACCCGTTAAGATGAAAGAAATCAAGTTGGTTTTGTTGTTGTCGATCATTGATTTTGAAAAGTGACCCTGTCACTGGCAGTGAAGCTTGAAATAGTAGAAGCAGTTGGCAAAAGAAAAGTGATTGTAATGTTGTCTCGGTCCTGAGCACTGTTCCTTCCCCTGCTACTGAGGTGGGTGAGTCCAACATCTTTGGTTTGTGTTTTATTTTTTTTCCCATTTGTGAAATACAAGATTTACATTCTTGCCTGACTTTAGAGCTGTAGAGAGTTCTGTATTTTAAGTAGTTTAGGATAATTTTATATAAGGTGATAAAACAGTGCAAAGCTGTTCAGGATGTGTCACTGGTTATTCCACAAAGTATTGTCCCGTGTGTGTGCTTCTCTGGCAGGCAGGGCTGTCCCTGACCCAGCCGGGACCACAAGCCGGGGGGGGGGTCTGTTTTAGAACTGTGTAGCAGCCATTCTGTAGTTCTGCGTGGGTCTTGTTTTAGCCTAGCTGGCTATTACTTCCCTGACTATATAAATAAATATAACTAACAAACATGTTTCTATGAAATTCCTTATACTGGGCACATTGTGGTGTTTTTTGTAGCATCTTGCCCAAACCACAGACAAGTCCATTAAGTCCAAAGTGCATGGCCCAGTTACGTGGGTAGCAGTCTGCAGTTCATGTTCTTCCCTTGTTCTTCTTTAAGAAGTGGTCTACAGGAAAAAACGTTTTAAGATGCATTATGGTTTAAATCACTTTGTAGTTATTGTGCCTCCTTTCATAAGTTTGGTGTTTGGTTTTAGAGAAAGTTAGTTTCTAACCAACTTCTTGTTTTAACTTCTCTTAGACTTCAGATTTAGTGATGTGTGAATGTTATTTGCATAACAGATGTGTAATAAAACAAAATCTATGTGTGTGTTTCAGAATTTTCCATCATAGATATTTTAGGTACTTGATATGTATTCTTAAAGATGAATTTTGTCTTTATTGAAGTTTGTCATAGCCCATAGGATTGGACTTAATAACTTCATGAGGATCAGTGCAAGGGAAGTAGCAAGGTCCTCTGTCTCATAAGCATGTATGAATGCAGAAGGTGTACGGTGCCCTGGCAGTACTAATCACATTCTTACTCTGTATGTTTTGAATGTTTTTCTGATTAGTCATCACAACAAATATAAAAATATTTTGGCAGATGCATTTATACATAGAAAAATTGATGTCATCTGCCCATGTTCTGCTTGGGAAGCAAATTAGAGAGCCTGTGAGCCTGCTTTGGACACATACTATTCATACATGCTTTGTATATGTGCATTTAAATAAATGCTGTTAGACTTGATGTTAAACACGCTTTCTGATTTAACTTCCTAGGTTATAGATTCAGTTTATTAATACACAAAGATCTATCTAGTTGTTAATGAGGCATCTGATTGATTCTGCAAGATGCCAAGTACTTCTTGGAAAATCCAAGTGCTCCCGATTCCTCTGTAAGTACAGTGGAAGCTATTAAAACTTTGTAAGGTTATACCACAGAGCCGAAACTTGCAGTCTTTGTTCTGGCTTAAAAAAAAAAACCAAAACGAATACTTTTCCCAGAATAGCTCCTTCACCTTGTGTGCCTTGACCCACCAATAGCTAGCTTCCCCAGTTCTCAAGATTCCCAAGGAGTCTCATCTGAAGAAAGAGTCTTTAGCTCCTCATGATGAAGGAATACAGTAAGGGATGCAAGAAGGATCAGTCTGTGCTAGTTGTTTTTCTGCTGGACTTCAGTAGCAGCGCAGTGGAGAAGTATGGTCCTTTCCATCCCATCACCTGCTCCATGTTATTGGCTGGGGCAAGGAAAAGGTCCCTTAGTGATGATTGATACAGCTTTTCAATTAAAGATTTGAAGATGCTTGAGGAGCAGCCTCTGGCATGATTGAGTGGTTGTACACGTGCATGGTTATTAATTGAACAGATATGCTTCAGAGGCTTTAGTCAAAGTGTCTAGCTGGTATTTTTACAGATAATGGAACAAATTAGTCCCATTTGGGTGGGAACAGATAGAATAAGACTTGATAAAAGTTTTCCTTATTAAGATTAGTTCTGATTCTTCTGCAGCTTAACATGCATTAAAAACCATGCCCTTCTGGAGCTAAATATAGTTTCATTCTCACTTAATAAAACTGCTAGACAAATGTCAGATCCAAAGCACTAAGCTTTCCCAGGGAAAGATTTTTATCAGAAAGAACAGAGAAGCTGAATAAAAATGTAGCACTAACCGTTTATGTGATACAAGGAGCAGCAGTGCTTTATTTGTCAAATACAGACCTCAAGTAATAGAGCTTTGGTATTTTTTCGTTCATCAAGTCCCATATATATTCATATATTAACCACAAGTTAATCCTAAAAACACTTCATTTTTAGTAAGGCAATATTTTTTATAGAAAACTTGATAAAATAGCTTGTCAGTTTTCATATATTAAAAATTAGTTTAGGAAAACAACTGTCTGAATGAAATTACATGGAGGTGTGAAGAAAAGTTGGGTTTAGCTTTTCAAATAGATGAACTAAATCAAGTTTGAAATAAAGCTTCCTGGTGTGAGTGGCCTTAGTTTAACAAGTGGTTGTGGTGTCATTAGGAGCTCATGGCTTTCCTATTTCGGTGAGGCTGATTAAATGGTACATAGGACAGATGTGTGTAAAGATTAAAAATACCTTCTTTCCTGTGGGAAAACCGTGGAGCCAAAGGGGAGATGTGTGTTGCAGACTAATCCTGATCTTGTGAAATAGTACTGTAGATTTTCCTCGTGCAAATTAATGCAATAGATTTAAAAATCTGTTGCTTATAGGTGCAAGGGAGACTTGTATAATTTGCATAGTGCTTTCCTTTTGATAATCTAAATTTGTGTATGAGTCTACTGAATTAAATGAATGTTTTTCTCTGGTAAAAACTGGGTCGTCTTTTAGCTAAACATATGTAAATAACCAAGTCCAGAAATCCTGTTAATTGGTACAGATTCCCTCTGGTATAAGTACTGATTAAAAATATTCTAATTGATAAGCTTCAAATTGTTTACTGTAGGTATGTAGAAAACCTGATTCAACTTCCACTGAAGTCAAAGACAGGCACCAGCTAGCTTCAGATAAAATGTGATCTGTCCTGAAGGGGTTAGGCGTAGAGCTGCCAGGGAATAGAGCTGCTTTCATCTGAAAACTGAAAATCCTGCTATCTTTCTCAGCATGCTGCTACCCTGCTAAATCTGTTTGCTCAGTGGCAAGTTATTAGAAACATATGTCATCCCTGGAGGAAAAAAAAAAAAAGAAAATATTCCAAAGAATTTCAGTATAATTTTGTGTTTGTATATGATTAGAGTAATATTAAGGAATAGTGTATTTTTTCAGTTTTAAGGATTTAGTAAGGTATTTTAAAATCTAAACAAATGTACTCTTAATAAACGAGTCTCATAACTTCATAGCTCATGGTTTAGGGCCACATTTGCTGGCTCAATACAGTAGGAAAAAATTATTTTTATTTGTTTTGAAATTGTACATTTTTGTAGAGGAGTGAAAAGAGAGAGAGAGGGCTTATTGTTTATTTTTGCAAAGAGTTGAAATGTAAATATTTCCAAGTGATTGAACAAAAAAGTGATTCTACAAAAAAAAACACCTTCAAATTACCAAGTTATTGCAGGCCACCTGAGCTGCTGTAACTGCCTGGGTGCTCATGGTTAGCTCAGGGCACCTCTGAAGTGTCTCAGCTTAAGAGACAAAATGTTAAGCTGAGACACTTCAGCTGCAAAGTGACATCCGCTCACAGTTCCCATGGGCTAAGAGTGTGTGGGGACCATTGCCACAGCTCAGTGCCGTGCAGTGGCTTTGTTACACCATGGTAATTTGCTTGTGAGTTTGAGTCCTGAGCCTCACTGTGTGAGCGTTAAGGTTGAATGTGCCTGGAGCTATCAAGTTGGTTTGGTATATTTTAACATACTGATTATAATCTTGATTCAGAAATCTTGGAAATCTTGGAACAAGAGCAGAGACGTTCTATGGATAGGTGGAATTGTTTGTTACAGGAACATATTCTTTTCTCAGTCTTTTATAGTAAATGTTTTGTATTATGAAACCCAAAAGTTAAGCGCAAAACATTACTTGCATGGTGTAACCAACAGCAAAGGTTCTACTCCCATGGAGATGCTGGTGCAAGATGCTCACGTCTGCTGTTTTCCATCTGCAGAGAGTACCCTTTGTTCTTGCTTCCCTGCATAAGTCTACTTCCTATAAGACCAGCCCCTCTTTCATGTGTAGCCACTTGTTCAGAATTGGCTCTGCCAAAAGACTGCAACACAAGCCTGTAGGCATGGCTCAGCACGGATGTCCTCTTGGACCTGGTGCAGAAGTGATCTCAGCAGGGGTTTCGCATTCTGCGTGTGTTGCATCCAGCAGTCCTGCATCGTTCCTACACCCACACGGGTGCTGAATGTAGGATATCAGCAATTGTTGCTGGGGAGTGGATAGAGGGATGTCGGCACAGGCAGTGGGACAGTCTGTAGTGCCAGAGACACTGACCAAAAGCAGGAGGGTAAGCAAACTTGCCTGGGAGCTAGCTCTTCTACTTCCCACTTGCACAGAAAATCCCATTAAAGTCAGTGAGAGTTCTTGCCTTACTGAAGACCACAGGAGAAAGCTCCCAGTTTTCTCTGTAAACTGGTTGAAATACAGTGTTAGTAACTTTACAGAGGATAGCCCACGTTTTTCCCATTAATATATGTCAAACAAAATGATTAAATACCTATTAGTCATTCAGTGCAATAAGAATAGTTTTGTTGTACTAAACCATTGTCACAGCCTCCTACACTAGAAATAAATGTTAAAGTGAAGCTGAAGCATTTACTTAGCAGAAAGAGGATATTATTCTTGGACAATGTTCTGTGTTATTGCCATCTTCTCTTAATTAGCTTTCATATTCTGATAGATTTCTTTCAGAAAAATGTCATCATTTTAACAAAAGGATGACCAAATGCTGACAGCTGGAGTTTGGCAATAGCGTTCTATATCAAATATAAGTAAATGAATTCTGAAATAGCTGGATGGCTTTTTGGTCCGTGACTGGATGTGCATAATTAGCTCCTTTTCAAGTGTTTTGCCCAGAAGAAATGTTAAGCCACCTGCATGGGAATAAATAAAAAGCTTTTAAAAATCTTGGTGGGTCTTACTTAGCTCCTTTGGGGAATTCAGTTTTGAGGGCTGACATCAGCCTTAAAGCCTGAAATATCTCTTCTCACATATTGGGGACTGGCCAGGAAAAGGAAGGTGGGGAACATTGAGGGGTTTAATGTGTAGGTTCTTGATCTCTGAGACTTGGACTTGAGACTAACAAGCCCTAATGAAACTGAAAGGAGCATCTGTGTCATCATCTGTATTTCCTTGTTAAATCATTCTGTGTTGAACTGATGCACCTCAACATACCTGTGACCATGGTTAGCCTTGTCTACACATAGTAAATTTCCTACCAGATTCTGTGAAGATCTAACAGGAATGTCAGGAGTTAGAAGAGACCTTGAGAGATCACCTAGTCCACTCCCCCTGCCCCCAGCCTGAGCAGGATCACCTAGATTAAGTCACACAGGAACGTGACCAGGTTGGTCTTGAATGTCTCCAGAGAAGGAGACTCCACAACCTCTGGACAGTGATCTGTCACCCTCACAGTGAAAAAAGGGTTTTTTTCCTTTTGTTCACATGGAACCTCCTGTGTTCCAGCTTGGACCCATTTCCCCTTGTCCTATCACTGGCCATCAATGAGAAGAACCTGGCTCTGTTGTCCTGACACTCACCCTTAACATATTTATAAACATTAATGAGGTCACCCCTCAGTCTCCTCCAAGCTAAAGAGACCCAGCTCCCTCAGCCTGTCCTCATAAGGAAGATGTTCCACACCATCATCTCGGTGATGTTGCACTGGACTCTCTCAAGGAGTTCTATGCCCTTCTTGAACTGAGGGGCCCAGATCTAGACACAATATTCCAGATATTGTCTCACCAGGGCAGAGTAGAGCGAGGAGAAGGACCTCTCTTGCCACCCTTTAAAGTGAGGTGAGCTTTTTCACATACCTCAGAGAAAGGAGACTTGTGATCCTTGTCCATGAAAGCTCTTTGACCATAATTGTAAGTCCTTTTAAGTTTTCATGCTCTGGCGTCTGCTTCACTGCTCTAGGCGCTAACACAGTTGTCCAGGTGCCAGAATTTGCTGACCCACTCAGAGCAAGTCTGAATGTCCACATCAGGGTCAAAACGCTACTGGCCCAGCCATGCTCACAATATTGTGGTCAAGCAGTGGTGGTTGTCCAGTAGTTTTATGAAACCATCAGGAGAAAAAAAAGCCTCAGGGAGATTCTTAGGGGTTATTTCTCACTTCTGAGCCTGTTCTGCTTAAAAGCTCCTTCCCTGATTTTTGGAAGGATGCTACAGCAACAATCAGTGGCTGCCTCAGCATTTCTTAGTTTCTTTGGTTTTGCTTCTATTTTTAAGGAGTTGTATTAAATTATCATTTGTAAGAAGCACCAGATGGATGACACTAGAAAGTTAATTCATAATTTACTTACACACCAAATGATTTGTGAGACAGTAGTAAAGTTACCCACTACATCGAGTTACATCTCGAGCAGGATGTGGCTGGTTGAGCAGTCCTCTTGGTGGGGCTCCTAATGGTCTTGACGTCTCTGAAAGCATCAAACGCAGCACTAGTTGTGTATGTCTGTGTGCTTGGCTAGGCACCAATGTGTCCATGAGGAAAGGAACTGTCTTAGCTTAATCTGCATTGAAGAGTTCATCTTAGATCTTGTTAATTATCCTGAGAAAAGTTGCAATGCAAAAATAGACTTGCCAACTCATTAGGCTACAGCTGGAAGTCCAGAGAGACGTGCTGATGCTTTCAAGTACAAAATCAGCTGCGTTCCCTCCCACCACCTGGAATTACAAGGAAAGAGTGTGGAGAGGATTGTTTTATGCTCTGAAAGTGTTGTGATGTCTAGGAACCCTCCTTGGGCATTGTATCAGCCATCAAAATCATTGCAGCTCCTTTCCCTAAGACAGCTAAGTGGTTGAGCTGAACTAGGGCGATTAGTTGGAGAAAGCTATAATTGGAGCCACACTTTACTGCGGCAGCGCTCTTCCTGGCAGGACCCGTGTTTATATCCTGCTGTGCTGCTTTTGCTGCCCAGTCAGCCGCTTGGTTTTCTTTTGTCCTGAAAACTCAATTTAATGCCCAGGAGGAGGCCTGGTAGAAAAAAAGATTAGTAGTCTTCTAGAGAGTTGTGACCTTGCAGAGCTACTAGATCCTGGTCTGCTGGAGCCAATGGAAGTGCTGGTATTTGTTTCAGTAAAAGCAGGATTGAGCTGTAAGCATGGAAGAGGTGATAGGAGAGAGAGCTTATTTTGCACTGTTAATAAAAGGGATCAAACGTTAACATTATTAAAAAAAAAAGCCAAGTATAATGGTGCAGTCTTTCAGACCTAAGCTCTATGAGGGAATATTTACTTGAAGTATCTAAATAGAGGAGAAAGATCCCTGGAATGTTTTAATTAGTTTCAATTTGTATACAAGAACTTTTTTTTTCAGAACCTATTTTTAGTTGTCTTTGAACAGAGGAAGTTCCTTTGTAAAGGCATTTTCCTTAGAAATCTTCAAGCTTATTTTTGCCTGTTCCATAGCCTTGACAATTTAAAAGTCTTGCATAAAAATTGCAGACCATCTCCACTGGATATTTATGCCAGACCCTTGACTTCTGGATTAATTTTAATCTAGTGCCACATCCCCCCCTATTGCCTTAGAATCATGCATCAGTTAACTTCAGGAAGTATAGCATTTATTTATTTTAAAGTACTGCTGATTTTTCTCTTTATTTTCTCCCTATTTCTGTAGTTCTTTTTGCAGCATTTCTTCCCTACTCACCTATAAACATTTTTATTTTCTTACACTGTCCTGTGGTTTTATACTGTGTTTAGTAATTCCCTTCCCTTGCTTCTTTAATGGCTGTTACAGTTTCTGCCTTGTTTCTCCTTCACATTGCTCTGGTAATAGGAAATGTGTTGCATTTCTGGCAGCAGCAATTGAAAAAACTAGAAATGTCACAATAAACTTTGTAGGTGAAGTCAGCCAGTCCTATCTAAACATATCTCTGGTTTGGTTGTTGTTTTTTTTTTTTAAAAAAGAGAGAAATCACAAATCTATGCATACTGTTTTCTTCCTCTGTGCTCTAACCCAGCCTGAAGAGAAACTTGATGAGAAATCAATGGATAAAATTCCCTGGTCTGTAGTACAAGGTTTAGCTGTATAACTGACATAACAGGAGGTTAAATAATAGACCAGTGAGATGGAGGTAGGCAGTTCATCAAAAGGCTAAGAAAACACACAGGAGGGTGGATGTACGTGAAGTACAAATATTACAGAAGATGGAAATAACCAGTATATAAAATAAATACAGAAAACTGAGTTTGGCTGGGATTTGTTGAGTTTGACTGTTTAGGCTCCTCTTGGTCAGTTAGTCACTAGTAAGTAGTATTGTCCTACTAAGGATACCTTCATCTATTATTTTACTGTATACCCAATTGATGATGAATTGGACTTTGTTTGACTAGGCAGGGTTTAGTGGGTCCTGTTCCTAGAAGAGGTAGGATTAGAAACAGATTTTGGAGTAAGCACTGGTACCAGAGGCATTTTGAAATGCCCTGTAATGAGTCATCTGTGGTGCCAGTTGCCCCTGGAGTGCTGATGGTACTGAGGGGGACAGAGTGACCAAGGAGGAGAAGAGAGAGTCCTATAAAAGCAGCAGTCAGGAGCTTTATGAGGAGCTGGTCACAGCACTCTTGTCTGGCTTTAACTGAAGTAAATGTATACCTCTTGGTCACACAGAACCATGTGCTTGGTAGTTTCTCTGGGACAGGACTTCACGTGCAGGATTGTGTTGGTGTTGGGCTGCACGAGGCCGATGTACAGGATGCTTTAGATGCCAGAAGAGAATACTCGCAGGTCATTTGGAGATAGGTAAGACGATATAAAAGTATGAATTTTGTTGCCTGCTATGAAGCAAGTAATTACAGAAAGCATCAGGTATTGTGGTAAAAGGCATGGATACCAAGATGGCTTGGTTGCAGGTAAAAAGGCAAGAGAACAAATCCTTTTTATGGAAACTTGCATCCTTTGGGAGATCATGGAAGAGTATAGCAGAGAGGGTTTCTACTTCTGACAGAGGGATAAAAATGAACATTTTATCTTTGGGGCAGTGAATTGTTCATGCTTTGTGTATGGCTTTTGCTATTTTAGCCCTTGATAATTTTTCAGAATGCCTGCAGAGGCATAACAGGTCATTTGCTTCCTTTCTGCATTTCTACTTTAAATTGTATAAATATTTTCATTTGTTCTGCTATGCTCCTCTCAAACTGAACGCAGAAGCAAAATTAACTGTATGGCTTGTTAGAGATATTTGACAATTGCATTTTGAGTTATTTCAGTTGGCTGAAAAACCAGTAATGAGGAGCTGAATAGGGTTTTGTTTCTTCTTAAGCTACTGGGGAGATATTCTGTTACTTGTCTGATGTACTCTGAAGTATTTTCCTCGTGAGGATTTCTTACCTTCAATCTTCAAGAAAATAGCAACACATCAAAAATAGTGCTTAGCAGAGGAAATCTTCAGGCATTGTATGTGTTGTGTGTGTGTTGTAGTCTACATTTCAGAAATGCCTGCATCCAGGAAAGATAAGATTTAATGGGCTTAGAGTTTTGATGCTGAAGATGCCAGGTTTAGTAGATAATAAATCTGCAGTGACTCTGATTTGTGTTTTATGTAGAGTGAGTATTTCTTTTAATACTGGAATTACAAATACTTTTGCATGCACCTTTATACCAAGGAGTAGAGATCACCAGTATGTGCACTTTGACAGTCTTGCTAGTCAGCATTAAATCTGAGTCACATTGGGGGACATCCAGCAGATGGAAAATTGACAAAATTTCTTGTTTGCCTTCATGCTGGAAAGGATTTCAGTTTTGTGATGATTAGGGTGGAGAAAGGCAGAGTAGAATTTCTGTCTCCCAGAGCTCACCAGCTGCATGCTATTTACTCAGGAGAGGTGTTGCTGAATTGGGAAATATGTACAGTCTTTGCAGTAATTTTAAATACAGAAGAGTCTTCAGGTACAAAAAAAAAATCAGATTGTAGCCACAAAGATTGCATTTTTGATAGTAGGTTTTACAAAATACAATACATAGCTGTAGGGATGGGATTGGGGAAGAGAAAGAATTGTAGAATCATAGAATCATTTAGGTTGGAAGAGACCTTCAAGATCATGAAGTCCAACCATTAACCTAGCCCATCCAAGTCCACCACTAAACCATGTCCCTAAGCACCACATCTACAAGTATTCTAAATACCTCCAGGGATGGGACCCAGCCACTTACCTGGGCAGCCTGTGCTAATGCTTGATCTTTTGACAAAGAAATTTTTCCTAATATCCAATCTCATCCTCCCTGGCACAACTTGAGATCATTTCCTCTTGTCCTATCGCTTTTTACTTGGAAAAAGAGACCAACACCCACCTGGCCAGAACCACCTCTCAGGTAGTTGTAGAGAGTGATAAGGTCTCCCCTCAGCTTCCTTGTCTCCAGAATAAACAATCCCAGTACCCTCATCAGACTTGTTCTCCAGCCCCTTCACCAGCCTGGTTGCCCTGCTCTGGCCATGTTTCAGCACCTCAACGTCCTTCTTGTAGTGAGAGGCCCAAAGATGAACACAGTACTCGAGGTGAGGCCTCACCAACCCTGAGTACAGGGGCACGATACCCTAATCCTGCTGCCAACGCTATTTCTGATATAAAAGAAGAAACACTTTATAAAAATTACTGTAACTGAGAATGGTTTGGGTTTTGTTTGGTTTGTTTTGGTTTTTGGAGTCATGAGAGATTAGAAATATTTTTCAATATGTCTTTGTTACCTACAAATAGATGCTCAAGTAAACAGTTAATAGCGGGCTTTTATTTCTATCTTAAATTATCAGAGACCATCCTCTACTTCGCTCCCAAAGTGTAGTAATTCCAGCTCTGACCACAGTAATGTAATTTCAGCAGTATTGTTTATGATGGCTTCTGCAGGCCTCTTTACACTTGGAAAGGTCATATTGACTCTTTGACAGTACATAATTTTTGTCCACATTTACTAATTCTCACCTTATTATGTTTTCTGTACTTTTTCTTTTTCTAGAGGTTGTTATCAGCTTTGGTGTAGTTACCGAGTGTATCTTCTGACTTTTTCTAGATCCTGTGAATGAAAAACTTTCCTAGCAGTAATTTGGCCAAGTCAAAATACAGTAATTTTAAGTAGAGTAAAAGTAACACTTTCAGTCAGAGTAATGGCTTGTATTTGATGTCCTAGCCTCACCGATTGCTGTGGCCTTACCAGTTTCTCTATAATTCCAAGAAAAACAAGGTAACAATTAACAGCAAAGCATACAGAAAAATAAACAAAATTAAAAAAAAAAAAACAAACAAAAAAACAAATCACAAAACACAAACTGTACAAGCTTCTTTTTCTTTCTCCAGGTCACGAGGAAAAGAGCAGAGCACGTTCACCCTTGTTCTGTGATAGATTGTATGTAGAAGAACAACTGTATTTACAAAAGGTGGAGAGAGCTGGTGTGACTCACAGAGAAGAGGTCAGAGCTGGGCAGAGCAAGTTAGCCACTGACATGAGATCAGACAATTGCAGGTACCAGGAGGCAGGCAGGATTTTGATATCAACGGGCTGCCTAAGAGTATGCAGTGGAGCCAAGGAATCCTGCTCCATGATACATGAAAATATTAGTCTCCTCTTACCAAATCTTACATAGGATTACAAAACATTAATAAACCTAAGGATCTGGTTACAGAGCTTAGGTGTTATTTAATACTTTATGCATTCAAAGTGTGTTACAAATAATACAAATATTAAGCCAAGAATATTTTAATGAATAATACAGGCAGGAGTGCCATTTTACAAGTGAAAATCCTAACATAGTATGGAATAATTCTCTCTATATAACTGGTCAGCTAAATAAAATCTGTTTCCTTCAGTTTCCAGCAAAAAATAATTGCATGAAGGGGTATTAGTTACCTGTTTACTGGTTTTGGTTTTTTTTAATAATAAAATAACTCAAGTTTAGTATCTTTATTGGAGAAAACCATAGTGATGGTACCAAAACATGTGGTCCATCTTTGTTTTTTTGCCAGTGAGAGAGCTTGTTACAGGCTTCGAGGAAGGCCAGGCAAAGGATGATTCCTTTCAGTATCACGTGAAAGTGAGAAAGCTTTTAAGGTTTCTTTTGTTGAAAGCTTGGATGGCATTTTACTTGGTGACCTGTGTTCTGCTTTATTGTAGCTCATGAGTTAATTAATCACATACAATTCGTATGCCTTGGGGTAAATTCTAAGCACAACTACAGGATGGGTGGCAAATGGATTGAGAGCAGCCCTGAGGAGAAGGATTTGGGGGTGCTGATTGACAACAAGCTCAACATGAGCTGAACGTGTGGTAGCAGCTCAGAAGGCCAACCGTGTCCTGGACTGCATCAAGAACAATGTGGCCAGCAGGTCTAGGGAGGTGACTCTGCCCCTCTACTCTGCTCTTGTGAGACCCCACTTGCAGTACTGCATCCGCCTCTGGGGGCCCCAGTACAGGAAAGACATGGAGCTGTTGGAGTGAGTCCAGAGGAGAGTGCTGGAGCATATGTCCTATGAAGACAGGCTGAGAAAGTTGGGCTTGTTCAGCCTGGAAAAGGCTCCAGGGAGACCTAATTGCAGTCTACCAAACTTAAAGGGATCCCACAGAAAAGCTGGAGAGGGACTGTTCATCAGGGAGTGCAGTGATAGGACAAGGGGCAATGGCTTCAAGCTGAAAGAGGGCAGGTTTAGAGTAGATGTTAGGAAGTGATTCTTTACTATGAGAGTGGTGAGGCCCTGGCACAGGTTATCCAGAGAGGTTGTGGAAGCCTCATCCCTGGAAGTGTTCAAGGCCAGGTTGGATGGCGCTTTGGGCAACCTGGGCTAGTGGAGGGTGTCCCTGCCCATGGTGGGGTGGATGGGTTAGAACTAGATGATCTTTGAGGTATCTTCCAACCCAAACCATTCTGTGATTCTATGAAATTCCTCCTAATGATGCACCTCCATTTAAATTTATACTCTATATGATAGATTAATTTTCTCCATTTATTGTCTAACCTTTCTCAGTTCTATGTTCTGCAAAGAATTTTAGCCTGGTTTCATAGGTGATGACTTATCTGAGGCTTTGATTTCTTGTATTCATACATAAACACTTGTCTGTTAGTGCACATTACTATGTGAAACTGACTCCTAAACTCTTTCAAATTCAAATTACAATTAAATATTGTTTTGCAACTTTATGGGTACAAATACCTTCTTTGGGTTGTCAGCATTATGTCCAGAGAAATCATTTTGCACTGTTCAGCAATCAGTGCTTTTGTCTGTTCCTTGTGCTAAAATAGTTTTAGGAAGGCTGTTTTGGCTGACATGACGTATAATCCAGGGAGCTTGTGTAGTTAAAACATTTCTTCTGTTGTGGTTATGCAGTTATGGTGGCTCAGAGATAATTTCACAAAAGTTGGTGTTGTAGCTTTATAATTAACCATCAGAGAGTCTCATTGGATAATCTTCTGTGATCTCCTGTATATCTGAGAACATTTTATCTAAGCTTGGGTGCTTCTCTACTTAGTAATCTGTATTTAGCTGAAGCACATCTGAGTGTTTTGAGAGGTAGGAAATCCACCCCTTCTGTGGCAGTTCGTTGCATTGGTCAGTTACTGTAGTGGTAAAAATATGTCTTGCTTCCCTTTTGACTTTGGTTGATTACAGCCTCTAGTCATTTGTTCTTATCATGTTATCACTGAAGAACTTCTCAACACTCAGATTTATTTTTCTGTGCAAAGGTACTTGTGTGCTACATAATCAAGTAACCTCTCAGTCATCTCGGAACATTTTCAGATTGCTTTTTCTTAGTGCCTAGGCAAGAAGCCTTTTCCCCATACTTGTATTCTTTTTAGAAAGTGGCAAACCCAGCAGGCTAAGGGCACTGACATTCAGACTCCATAATGAAGGCATGGGTGTCTCTACCTTTTTTTACTATCTGGCTCTGCACCATGGCAGGGAATAATACAGAAGACTGGCAGGCATTGACAGAGGAAGAAGTTCCAAAATGCATTTTATTTTTTCCATCTCTCTCTTTCCCCCAAGAGGATAGAACTATTGCGGTGATACATTCTGTTAAACGAAGATTTCTCACAGCTATGTGGGTTATTCCTCTTACTTCTAGCGAGGTTAAAACATTAAAATGCCTCTGTGTAATCAAAGCTGTAAGTTTTTATAGGTGATGACTGCAGAGCACATCTGTTGGTTCAGCACACCCTTATCAAATGGCTGGCACCTTCAGAAACTACTTGTTTCAGGAAATTGAGAGGATGTATCTGCTCTATGTTGCTGTATTTATTAAGCTTGCCAGTTATCTCACATTAGGGCCCCAGTGTGTGCAACACAAACAATCTGAATCGAGCTTTATCCATGCCAAGTTAACAAAAATATTTTGAAAGTATCATTGTGCAGAACTGATCTAATAAAGCATTATGAGTCCTCATTTGAGAGAAATCACTCCCTGGTTTGACCACAAGAGTAGAAATGCCTTGCAGTCTGATACCCATTTTGAGCATCACTGAGAAAGCTATTGGTAAATAGTAAAAATAGGCTTGTAAACACTTGACATGTCTGGTCTAAGTGGCTTTATCAGGTAAATGACCTAGAATTGATTCCTCACCATGGCCGTTTTAGCATCTTTGAACTTTCTGTATTGCTAAGTGAATGACCTAATTTTGATCTAAAATTAGTGTGTGTATCTCAATTTTTGAAGCATTTCCAAGTATTTCCACTTTTGCACCCCTGCTGCTTGTTTTCACTGTACAATAAGGATGATTGTTTCTCCCTGTAGCAAAGAAGTTACAGGGTTTTAAATTACTTTCCTGTATATTGATCCAGAGGGAGATGCCAGCAGTTTGTTAGGGGTTTAGGACTACAATTTCCCCTGACTTTTCAAATTGTATGTGTACACTTAAGAGTCCCACTATGCAGATGAGAGAACAGAATGTAATCTGTGTGGTTCTTGCTTGTTAGGGTGTATTTCATAACAGTATGTGGGAAAACCCAGGGGAGAGAGACAAATTTTTCAAAATACTTACTTGGCTCTTTAGGGAAGCCTGTGTGGGACACTGCTTTCAGCAACATCAAAATATAACTGCACATACCAGACGTCTTCATTCATGCTGCCAAAGGAATAATAGGATTACCCAGGTTTGTTTTGCTTTTTCACCCTGGCATTAAATGAACTGAAACTTGATGTGTGAGTCTGGAAAATAAGGTCAGTTGAAAAAGAGTTCATTGTCCTTTTCTTTTTATTCTTCTTAGGTGTTCACAGACAAGTTCAGGTTTATCCAAGGAACCATGGCAGAAGGTGGATTTGATCCTTGTGAATGCATTTGCTCCCATGAACATGCGATGAGGAGACTGATTAATCTGGTAAAGGATATCATATTTGGTGATATTTGGTGATAAGGGTGGTTATTCAGACATTACTTCAGCTCTTGCAGATCTGCAGTTACTGATGCTTTTGATTCTGCTTATTCAGTTGTGTGTACTTTAGAATCTGTGCATCTGACATTCTAATGAGCTTTTGAATAGTTAATAGGAGTGATAGCTTGCTTTCTTTCTCAGAGCTGCGTTTCACAGCATTAACAGTGTTTCTATTGAAATGTTTGTAACCCACTTGTTACACAGACTAAAGTAAAGAAACTACTTTTGAGTTCAAAGTGGTCCCACACTTAGGAAACTCCAGGTTCTCATGTGGCAAGAGAACAATGACTAAATTTTTTTTCAAACTAACCTTAAAAACCCTGAAGTTGAAAATCCAGTGATTTTGAGTCCAGACTTATGTTTCTTGCTGTGATGTTGGTATGGTTGAGAAACTTCAAGCAAGTTATTTTACATTGCTGTAACTCACTTATAAAATAGCAATGATTCTTTGCTACTGTGTTGAACTTTGTTCACTGTCTATTGGAGAAAAAGCTACAGTGCTATTTTTTTCTAAGTAAAAGTGTATATTTTTTAAAATAACAGTAGCAATTGTGAACTGTGAGTGATTAAGTTAACTTGATTGCAACTGGTTTTTAATTTCACATTGTACATCAGCTTCATTTGATGTATTTCACCTCATGGATTTTCATAAATTTTTTTTTATCTGGTTTTATTTCTTAGGACTTAAATTTATGTCTTTTAAAATAATGCATCAAATTGTCAAGGTGGTATGTGTGAAGAGCATCCTCTCTAGGATTGGGCCCTTCTTCAACAGGTTTCTTATCAGTATTTTGGAGAGGTTATCAGGAAAATATGGCATCCACCAGCCTATGATATGAGTAGGGCAAATATAAGCCCCCAAAGAATGTATATCTGTGAATAAGGAATACATTTACGTGGAAAGAAAAGCACTTCTGTATGCATACATCAACAAGGAAAATCTTGTTTAAAACAGCACTTTGCAGGGATTATAAATAGCTGCTCCTTCAAAATTTGTGGGTTGCATTCATATAGTCCTGCTTTACCCTGAGCATAATCCTGAGTGTTCATGCTTTCTTGGCCTTGGAATGTGTTGTTATGCTGTCTCATATAGAGTGCCAGGTGAAGATCCTAATGCTGACAGATGCTGTACCTGTGTGGGTTTGCAGAGAGGTTGTATGACCCCGTTTTTCAGAATGACTCCTCTCAGAGCAAGCAGAGTCCATTACCCATGTCCATAACTCAGTACTACAGGACCTGTGCCATCATGTTCTGACACTGTGCCCTTTGCCCTGTGCACATACAATGCTTCTGCAAAAACAGGCAGGCCACACTGGGAGCCAAAATACCACAGGCCAGGTGCTCTCAGCAGGAGGGCTACATCAGTGGCTGCAGTAGAAGACAAAACTATCCCCCTCAAGGACAAGAGGAAAGGACAAGCATTTGTCATCTCAACAGACTCTGCAACTCTTGGGCTAAGCTTCAAAGCTGGAGGTGCCAAGAAGCCCAGATCTACGCAGTGACCAGCTGCACCGAAGTCCAAAATGACAAACACAGCATGTCTGCACAGCCAGTTCCATGTACTTTATGGGTCTGATAATGTTTCCCTCGGTAGTCCCCAGGTGTGGTGCAGCCACGCTCTCTTGGAGTCTTACAAGTTATTGAGGTTTGCTCTCTCACTGCTGAACAGGCAACAAACTTGTTTGGGGGATAGAGGTGCAAGAAGTGAAGTGGATGTGTGCCCATTTGCTGCTGTTATCAGAGTTGTTTAGGGTGGAAAGGGACTTCAAGAGGTCATTCAGGCCAACCCCCTGCTCAAATCAGAATCAACAGTGAGTTCAGACCAGGTCACTCAGGGCTCTTATTCCAGCTGACCCTTAAAAACCTTTAAGAATAGCAATTCTGCAGCCTCTGGGGCAATCTGCAGCAATGTTTCACAGTCCCCATGGTGGAGAATTTTTTCCATCCACTGTCTTAGTTGAGTGTATCATATCCTCTGCTGTACAGTACTGTAACTTCTAAGTAGTGGGGAGTTGCTGTAAGATCCACCCAAACCCATCTTTTCTCTGAGCAGAACAAGCCCAGTTCCCTCAGCCTATCGTTACAGGGGTAGGTGCTCCTGCCCCTGCTGACCCTCTGCTGAATTCACTTCAGTCTGTAAATATGTCTTGTGTAGGGGAGCCCGTGACTGGCTGTGGTATTCCAGATATGGTCTAAAGTGCTGACCACAGGGGTGTAATCGCATCCTTCAGTCTACTTACATGCTGTTTAAAGGTCAGTGCTGTTGGCACAAGGGTGCAGAAAATTGAGGCTTCTGTGGAGAACAGTTGTGTCTGCTGTGGAGCCCTTACGTCGGGGCCTAGACATCCAAGCTCATGCTTCCCAGTAAGAGGCACAATTTCAGAATATTTTGAGCTCTTCCAACTGCCCCCATGCTCACACACATTTTCTTTCCCAAGAGGTTTTTTTTTTCTCTTGTCCCCAGCATGACGTTTGTGCCATATCCAACAGTTGTGTTAATTCTGGACCTTGAGATGTCTGGACACAGGTTACAGTAGTGACAAAGGAACCCCTGCACCAAGTTTCAGGAGGTTGGAATGGACAAAGGAGGACACATGTTGGTTGCTCTTACCTCTGAGGCTTGTCAGACACAAATCTGAACAGGTATGGTTCAGCCTTTTGATGCCCATTCAGCACTTCTTTAATTTTTTTTGCCAGAGGTCACTGGCAGGCATTGCATCAGTCAGCCAGTTCTCTCAGTCGTAGCTAGAGGATTCTAGGTATGAGTCATGTAGGTGAATTGCATCTAAAGTCAGAAGAAGCGCCACAAAGGTCTGTGAGATTTTGTTCCTGGGCTGCTCCAGGCAGTCAGTCTATGGTGGGTGGATCATCTGGAGTCACACTAGTTCCTGCGTTGTGAATATAATCAGCACACTGTAGGTGCACCTAACTGGGCAGTCACCAAGACTAGTCTAACAACGTTCCTTTAGGGTTGCAGGAATGGAGTTTATTTCTTGATGTCCAGCTTGCAAAAAGGCCATACCAATTAGCACTTGAAACTGTGAGGAGGAAGGGAAAATGCCAGATTTCATCTGTCCTAGAAAGCAAAAGAGATGCTCCTAAATATTTATAAAAGCAAATCACTAGTTGGGATAATTCAGCAGAATGTAGAAAGGAAAAGTTTCACAAGTGTCAGTCAGCAGCCAGACTATCCTCACATAACCTGTTGCATGTTTTTAGCAGACTTGCTACACCTTCATCATTGTATCTGTAACTTTTATGGTTCGGTAAGACTTTGCTTTCCTAGATGCTGTTTTATCAATCTTACACAACATAAGCAAACAGGAATTTTACTATTTGCGTTTGCTTTAAAAGGAACCCTTGGGCACGGGTTCTCAAAGTTGCTGAAGCCCTCAAGTGTCAATGGAGACTGGGTGACGACTTTGTCTAGAAGTTGGGTCCTCAAAACCTTTACTCCAAACCCATTGTGATACAAGAAAGCAAAACAATATGTAGTTGTTCAGCCTGCGGCAGAGAAAAATTACCTAAACATGCTGTTTACCCAGAGTGGTTCCCTATAACTACTTATTTGTTGATTCTTTTTAATTGAACAGGTATAAAACACACCAGAGCACATTTGGATGGTCTTACAGATGGGAGTACTTGTCAGGACTTTGGAGGAAATTGTATAACAAGTTGGTTATAATTCTCTCCAGACTGAGCATTGTAAATCCAGTTCAGAGTAAAGACTAACTTTAACAGAATAACAGTGTAATTATAAGAGATACCCAAGTGTGGAATGTCTTTTAGGATTCTTCACTATAGTAGTAACGTTGTGCACCTGTGATTGATGTAGACTTTAATAACTTGTGTTTGGATTAAAATAAACTGATTTCTACAGACTAATATGTTTATACTTGTATAGAACAACACTGATAAGAATTAAGGCTTCTGCTCAGGAAGGCAACACAGGTTATACAAGTCACAGGATTTCTGCTAGACTTAACTGTATGGAAAATTTCAGTGATGTTGCTATGCCAAGGCGTATTTACTTTTAAATTCTTAGAAAATGTATTTGCTGTTGAAAAAGCAGTTTGTGGACGAATACTTTTTTTTTCTTTTTTTTTAGAGAACGTATAGTTTAAGTCTCTACTCAAAATGCAGGCTTCAGTTCATCTTGTCATTACATTTAATGCTTCTACAGTTAAAAAAAATGATACTGTCATTTAAACTCTTTGCTATTAGCAGCACCATAGAAAATTACAAACAAGAAAGGTGTTTGTTTTTAGAAAGCCTAACTCTTCCTAAGCTACACAGCTTGATTATTTTTCTGTCCTTCATTTTGCTTGACTAAACAGGGATTTGTTTTGTTGAGATTTTTTCTTCTTAATTTGTAATGCAATGAAGATTTTTGTAGTCAGTGGACTGTACCTCTCTTATGTGCGCGATATTTTAAAAGACTTTTTGCTGCTTATTAGGTAAACTGTGAAGTATTGTTCATGCTCACAGTTCTTACTTATGTTTGCTGAAGGCGCATTGAATTCTCTTATACTCAGTGCTCTGTTGTTTTCCTGAAGTGGATTTTTCAGGGTTCTTCTTGATGTCAAAATATGCAAATTTCTCACATGGTAAACTTCTGTAGTATGGCCACTGTGACAGTAAGCAAACATGATTTCCAGATATTCCTAGGAAGCTACAGAAAGTCTTGGGCTGTATCTTCATAAATGCAATTTCTATTATGTAATACCCACAGCAACATCTGCTACAATTTGGTGGTGTTGTATAACAATTTGACTATTGTATGTTGGAATTGCTATTTACTCTATGGATGTAGCAGATAATTGGGAACTTCCATAAGAGGAAGTAAGCATAGAAGAAAAATATCACAAGACTTTCCATCCTCTGCAGATACACAAGAGCTGTCAAAAGACAATGACATGTCTGTTAGCTTATGAGACTTTTATCTGCTGTTCAGTCTCTTCCATCTGCAAAACTTATTTTGATAAGAAGAGCCAAAAAGTTCAAGAATGAAGAGCAACAAACAACATCAAGTACTTTGATAAAGGGGGACTGTCAGACAAGGGACCAGTTGTTTCAAAAAGTCACAGGGAAGGACATTCTGTGGTATACAGAGGAAATGGTTTCTGTCTTAGTTGTGGCAGATGATAGCAAATTTTATTTCCATTTTTCCTCACTTCTTTTCCGAAATAAAAATCCAATTGTACTGTTACTCCTCCAGACTTCGATGCTCTCTGAGTTAGCGTGGCTAATCCATAGACTATCTTAGCCCAAGGCTCAGCTCCAGTCTGAAAACTAGACTGAAAATGCAATCTATGTGGTGGCAGTGGATAATTATACACAGATCATCTTCTTTCAAGCCTGAGACCTGTGTATGACTAAGAGTGGCCAGAAATGGCAAAGCAAGCAACACGCATAACTTTGATTTAAACACCTTTGCCCCTTTCTGATAATTACTTGCTTTGCATCAAATGTGACTTTAGAATTCTCTCATACTAGTTTCTGTGAAAATGAGCAATATGTTCTCTAACCCAAAACATTTCTGATTCTGTACTAGGGAAGGACCAATTTTGATGAACTGCCAATAGTTCTGCTGTAGAGATTTGATGGCCTTACAGACTTCTGTGGGAATTACAGCCATGTGTTTTGTGGTTCTATAGCTAATTGCAAAGTAATGGCCCATGTCTGGTTATGCTGCTCTACCAGAATACTTGAATGTCTCAGAAATAGAGATACAGATACAGAGTAAATAATTATTTTAATCTCTTGTATTTTGAGGTGTTACTACATTTTTTTATAGTGGAAGTTGCAAATTCTCAAACTATTTCAAAAGCAATTGTCAACCAAGTTTCCACATAACTGCCCTGGCCAGGTCATTTTAGTCTAACTATTATAAGCTGGCATAGTTTGAAATAGCATTCAGCATAGACATGAATCTTGGCTGAGAGAGACCTTGTGCAAACAGCACAAAATAAGCACAAATGGCTAAAATAGATCTGTACTGTGTACTGCAAATGGTTGAAAAGCTCTCAAGATGTCAGCACAGCTAAGCCTGACTTAAATAGTCCCTCAGGCAACCAGCAAAAGTGCGTTACCCTACTGACGTGGCCTTATACATCTGTAGAAGCTCTGGCACAGCAGAACTACACTGAATACATTTGTGATAATTTAAAGTGACCTTCTAAATATGGAGGTTGCCCTGGAGACTTCTTACATGTGTTCCACTGCATTTGCCTTCTAATTTATATTTTTTAATAGGAGTTCCTACTGCTTCTACTCTGCAACCCTTCTTAGCCAACCACCCCAAGAGCAGGAAATTGCATTTGGCTCTCACTTGCCCCCTTTTTCCTAGAACTGTGCTTTCAGTTCCCAATTTCTTGGCATTCAGTCTGATTCAAAAAGGACCTTTCCCAACAGTTGAACTGTAGGTTGCTCATCGGGACAAAGAAAAGCTGCTTTTCTGGGATGCAGGGGAAAAGCACTGAGCCAAAAGAATAAAGCACAAAGTTGGAGTGGCAGGGTGTGACGCTGCTCCTGAGTGCTCTTGCTCTGCTGACTTACATTTCCTTACCTTCAATGTGTGCTCAGGGTGCAGGTGTTACTACACAGGTTGAGGCTCCAAAACTAGATCACAAAAAATAGTTCTAGATTGAGTTTAAATGGAGACTATTTTGTGGACAGGTAAGTGGGTGTTTTAAAAAAAGGGGGGGGGGGGGAAATAAAGCCATAAAAAATGCTGTCTACTTGGGTCTTAACTGAAGTTGAAAGGGCCTGTCATTCTTTGCATTTCCCATTCCTGTGCTTTGTAGTATGCTGGAAGCTGCTGCTTCTTAACCACTATGTATTTTAAAAAAATAATTTTTAAATCCCAGTGATGCCTCATGATAAGCTCAAAGCACGTGTAGTGTGACAGTATTGCAAGTAGTGTAGAAAATTGCACACTGAAAACTCTGTCAGCTTGGTATTCAAGAAGTAATTAATAGCTGTAACCTATATTATGAATGGCTGAACTGTGTTGGATGATCAGAGCTGTGCTGCAGCCGTCTCATTTGAGGAAAAAAGAAGAAAATTATGCTTTTTCTCTCAGGCCACATGTGGATGTAATCAGTGCTTAGAGCAAACTGTACTTATCTGCTGGAACTCCTAGTTCTAAGCTTTTTCCTCAAGGCTGTCTACGTGGGAGTACCCTTTTCATTTGCTAATATGCATCATTTTGCAGAAGATACTCATCCGTTTGGTAAAAAAGCCCACATGTATTCTCTTTTTACATTTTAGACACAAGCATCCTAATGGCCTCCTGGGACAGATGTGTGTGTTCACAAATGTTTTCAGATGCCTCAGTAGTAATATCGTGTAGTATTCTATGTTACCTATTCATTGTCTAGTACTTCATGTAGTCAGAGGTGCTGTGAGCTCCTTGCAATGATCCCGTCACACTGCTTCATCTTATTTGCCCAGACTCTCCGTGTTCTGTTAAATCCTTCTGCCCTGCATTTACTAAAAGCAGGATACCATG
Organism: Heliornis fulica; assembly: GCA_013399135.1. Taxonomy (NCBI): domain Eukaryota; kingdom Metazoa; phylum Chordata; class Aves; order Gruiformes; family Heliornithidae; genus Heliornis; species Heliornis fulica. The sequence goes on from VXBZ01011998.1 coordinate 1,599,984, forward strand.
ACGTCCCTGGTCCTCAAGGCCAGCAAAATTGCCAAAGGAAGTACCAATAAAAGTCATGCAATTGTAGGAAAGGGAGGGAAGTGTAGAAAAGGAGGATCTATAAGACACTGAGGTGAAACCACAGTTCCAGGAGCAATAAAATAAAAGGAAGAATGAGTTCTGGCCTGACTCAAGGCTCCTGTTCATATAGAGGTCTGAGTTGTTTATGTGCTGCATCTTATTCGATAAAATTCAATATCTTTGAGTATGAAAATTAATATTCTCCCTCTGTCATAACTGGCTGATGGTTCTGGGTCTTGAGAGTTGGTTGGTAATCTGGGAACATTATTCTGAGGGAAAGTTACTTGTCACCTCACAAGAATAAACTCCATATTTTTATTGCAGACCTGTGTAATTTTAAAGCAGACTGTTATTTGTCCTTGTATGGAAAATAAATAATTTTATTTATTATAGATGACCTTTAAAGGTCCTTTCCAACCTAACTCATTCTATGATTACACTTTAATTCAGCATATGCTCATAGAAAATGTAGGAGTGGGGAAGGTGGTATTCACTTTTTCATTGTTTGTTCTACTGCAAGAAGCTAATGTAGTGTAAGAGATTATTTAATTCCATCAGTATCCCTTTCTTCACCCCTTATTTTTCTCTTCTTTTTCTTGGCCAGCTCGTAGCAGAGTAATGCATGTAGGTGCCATTTTTTACATCTTTAAATCTGAACTCTGTGGATAATGGTACGATTCAGTTTGCCTATCCTACCACAGCAATTTATTTATCCTGGTGTTTACTAAATCATTTATATACTTTGGACAGAACGGATGTGGCTGCCAACAAAGTTTAAACAGCGATTTCATTACCCTGAAGCATGAGAATGCAATTGGGTGCATGCCATGGTGTTGTCATCTTCTGGCATCATTAGAGAGAAAAAGCAATGCTTACAACTCATCTAGATTGCAAAAAAAAAAAAAAGTATTTTAACAAAGGATGATATTTTTCTGTTACTATCACATAAAAATTTCTATCAACAGTCTTTACGATTCTGTTTTAAACTAACTTTTATTCTTGGGAAAAATGACAGTGTCAAGTTAGTTATTTGCCCTTGTTTTCCTACTTATCTACCCTTTTCATTGCTATGATTATCCATTTCTGCTCTGTTGTCTTTTTACCTAATTTATCTGTTTCTTTCACATGTTTCTCTGGGCTTTCTTCCATTGCAATTTTTTGTATGGAGCTCTTTTTCCATCTATGTCTTTTCTGAGGATTTATGTCTGGTTGGAGCTGTTTCAGAACTTACTCTAAAAGGCAGTTATTTTAATTATCCCTACAGATTTATTTTCACCTCACCTGCCATTCACACTAGACTTCATTGATTATTTTACCATGTTCCTGCCACTACTCCTGTTCTTGTTTTGTTACCTTTTTATTACACCATTTCTGGAGTTGGAAAGTGCATTTGCATAGGGATTATACCATTATTTCTCTGAAAAATTATCTATCTGATCATTGCTATCTTCCTGGTATTTGCATGTTTGTTTTTTTTTTTTTAAGCTGTTTAAAAGCACACTTAATTCTTAAAGAAAAATGTGTTCATACTGGATAGGAAGTTTAAATTTTTTTTAAATAAGCTTATTTTTTATTTTTTTAAAATAAGTTTAAATTAGGTGTTTAATTTTTTTAAGGCAAGATGCTACTGACTTTAATTAAATAAAAACAGTTGTCTGAGCAGAGGTTGCAGGACCAGTCTGTGAGACTTGTGAGACTGTTGAACTTTGGCATACCAAAGTCTGAAAAGAGTTTCAGAAAACTCCTCTAAAGAAGCAGCCAGACACAAGAACGAGTTACTGTGAATGTAGGCTGGAGTCTGAATTTCCTTCTCCACAGTAGCTATCTGTGACGAGCAGTAAACACAAAGTATCTTAACATCTTTCATGGGGAGACCAAAATGATCCCAGTGGCTGAGGTCACTGTATTGGAAAAACAGGTTCTCTGTTTAGCTGGGTGAAGCTGTTTCTTTCACTGGGTTTACTATTTCACTTGGACTTCAGTGATTCCATGGAGCACTAACATGCAGTAAACGTTCACACCCTGTTGCTGCTACACAGCAGCATGTTTCTGTGCCCATAGTAGGTTTGCACATGAAGGACTAGACTTAACATCGTGACTTCACAAGGTTTCCAGAGCCTGATAGGCACACTGAGCCTTTACTGTGTCTGCTCACGTTTTGTTCACAGCTGGGCATTGCAAGGAGATGGCTCTCATTGCTAAAACACTGCAGACCCCCATGTCTGTCAGCAACAGAGCCTGTGGTGAAAGCAGGGAGCAGGACAAACCCTGTGTGCTCCTGTCAGCACCAGGGCCTGTGGTGAAAGTGGGGAGCAGGACAAACCCTGTGTGCCCTGTCAGCACCAGGGCCTGTAGTAAAAGCGGGGAGCAGGACAAACCCTGTGTGCCCCTGTCAGCACCAGGGCCTGTAGTGAAAGTGGGGAGCAGGACAAACCCTGTGTGCTCCTGTCAGCACCAGGGCCTGTGGTGAGGGTGGGAGTGGGACACGGCCAGGTCTCAGCTGTGCTTGATGGGTAGGTGCTGTTGATCCACAAGATGGCATGTTAAAACTATTATATATAGTGTCAAAGGAGCAGGATCGAAACGCTGTTGAGTTAGTGGGAGCTGGGGCTAGAAACTGTCTTTTGGAAGAAGACAAAAAGTTAGAGCTATTTTGAATCTGAACTAGCAGTCATTTTAAATATGCTCTTTTTATTTTTGAAAGGGAATATTTTGCTGTCATGGGGAAAGAGTGAGGAAAAGTTTCTCTCTTACTACTTGAAGTAACTTGGTTTCTTTTTCTTCTCAGCACTGTGTTAGGTTTACATTTGAAATACCTCAGTATGTGGACACTGATTTGCTGTAATTCAGCCACTGGTGCCTCCCTGTTCCAAAAAAATATCCATAGAAACCAAATACTCATATTGACCAGAGAATTTAAATTATTTTAACTTAAGCTATTCAGGATTTTAAACGTACTTGGAGGGAATTAAAGTTCACCATTGTATTTTAAATAATGTGTGTTTATAATAAGTATTTTTACTTACATAGCCTGCAGGTTTGCATCATATGAAAACTGAAAATTTTGGAGTCTTTTTAGCTCCCTTTTAACTTTCATGCTGTTTACAATTTGTGTTTACTTAATTTTAGACAATGAGATAAATTAGTTCAATTTTGGCTCACATGCACTAAGCCACGTATTGTACTTGGATGACAGACTGCACAGAGAATGTTAAAATTCAGATATAATCATCTTCATTTAAATGACAGAAAATAATAATTTTTATAAATATTTAATTTTGCAACATTTTTCACTCTTTTTTTTTGCTGATAAACCCCCGTTGTTTCACTTCTGTAAGTTCTGTGTTCTTTTAGAGGCATTTTCCAGAATATAATGGAAAACATGAAAAAGCTGTTGCTGACCTTAGCGCATGACAGATCAGGCAGTCAGTTGTTAAACTTCCACTATATTCTATTAATCTTACACTATATTCTGTTAATTTTGCATTATGTTCACATTTTTGACAACACACAGATCTCTGAAATAAGAATAAAATAAACTCCACCATTAATGGCATTGCCTATAAGTACGTAATTTATTGGATTCTAAGAATTTCTTCTTTATTTTGAATTTTTTCATCAACTGTGTAGTGTTCCTGGTCTGGAAAGCATTGAGTGTATTTGAAAAGTCTTCGTGAGGGTTTTGTTGAGAACAGGATTTGACTTTTTACTAGTATTCCACAAACTCTCATCTAAATGCCCCATCCACACTGGAACAGAAAATCTAAATGTATGGGACTGTTTATTTCCAACGACAAATTGATGATGGAAATGTCTCACACTCCATGTTTTTCCAACAGTTGCTGTGTCCCTTAAGGGTGTAGCTACCAAGAGAGAGTTAACTGATAGAAAGAGCATTCTTCTTTCAGCAAAAGGCGTTACCTTACCCAGTCATCCAACTTAGCAGTGCGTCAGCATTTCGCACCCACGACAGAACCATTTCTCATCTTTTAACTAATTGAGTGACCACAAGGGATCAGATTTGTTTCAAGTTAGAAACTGGTTTGCCAGAGCGAATTGAGAAAAACCTGTTTTTACCGCTGCTTGTTTTCCGTCATCTCCCGTGTTTCATCCCAAGAGAACAATATGCCACCTGTCGCTGAGCTGTTAAAACCAGATTTGTTACCTGGCTCCCTGGCTTATGGAGCCTTCCTAGAGCTTCTGCTCACTGAGGTTTTTGCATGTGCTTGTAGTCAGGAGGGGAAGTCAGCATTTGAAGGTATTTGAGTGTGGTTTTTATTATATGATCTATGGCTTCTTAAACCGTTTGCGGCTATGGTGGTCCTGTTCTGACCAAATCATCTCTGGCACAAGTAGTTTATATATGAAATATTTATATTACCTGCAATAGTTAAGAAATATTTGTGTTGCTGGATATGAATGTCACAGAGACATAAGTGTAATTATTTTAGCGGGATGACTGCATGATTATGTATTGGTGTCAGTTTAGAGGAATTCCAAACAAATTATAAAAGATGCAGTACTTTTCATACTTTTATAACAGTTTCACAATATAATTTGAGGTTTCTAAACCTAACTGGTACAGTCAGTTTCTAAATACCCTTGGAAAAAATGGAATACTTGTTGTCCAGGCCCTCTGGAAAGCACAGCCCTATTAGCAGACAGAGTACAGAATAGCTCTGTGCTTTGTAAAGGTTCCTCTTACATTGTTCCTCCATACACAAGCAGATGTTTTTTCTTTATTGGCGGGATATAATCTAATATAAGAGCATTTTTTGAGCAGAAGTTGGTAGAACAACTCATAATGGCATTTTTCTTAAGACTGCTTGTGCACTGTAATGTTTCTATCACTGGTGTTTTCAACAGACCTTCTCATGCTGAGATCTTGCAGCCTGTCCTATCTTTTGAGAAGACACCAATGGTTCCTGAAGGCTAGAACTCACTATCTGAGTGCAGCCTCTAGGCACACAAAATCTTATATTTAATACTTACTGTGTTTTAATCAGGTAGCCTATTATATCAGCTGGCATTTCCAGACAGTGTGTGGGCTTTTAATGAAAAATGATCAAGCAGACAGTGAGGAACAAGGCGTGGTGATGTGATCGTGGTCACCCCAGAGACCACACTTGCAGAACAGCATAGCTGTAACCAGAATACCTTTCTGTTTTTGTTAAACAAGCTTCTCTGTTGGTTAATGTACCCATGTCAGTCAAAGCTGGAGCTCCATCTCTTTTTTTCATGGTGGCAGTGGAAGCAGGTGAAGGAACGGTGTAAGCAACAACAGAAAGTACATGCACCATCCTTTGAGATAGCTTTTATAGAAACTTGAATTGCATGGGTTTCAAAGAGTTGTATTTGGATAAAGTGTAACACTAAGAATGGAAGGTAACTAATGTTGTGGCTGGAACGCCCCAAGGCAGTGTTGCCTGCCTGAGCAAACTAGATATGCTGCATGAATACTTGCTGTCCTGGGGACAGAGGGATAACTAGATGTTAGATGCTTGTTGACCTGTATGATGTTTCTGATCATATACCTATGACCCATTTTAATTCTTGGCATCATTCTGTGTTGAAGAACGGCTGTAAACTGTGTTCCCTACAGAATAGGGATTATAAATTAACCCCTCTCCAGAATTAAACTGTTAATCAAACAGAAGATGAGTTTGTTGCTGGTCTCTTTAAAATGTGGGTATAGCAATATCCGGCCTTCTCAGATGAGTCTCTCGGTGTCAGATGTTCCAGATGGGTACCAACGCTAACGTAAAATCTCCCTTTTGAGAATGAATTCCAAAGTTTTAAAATAAAATGAGCTTCTACTTTTATATTAGAAGGGCAGGAAATATGTGTAGCTTTATAGGTTTAGGTTGGTTTTTTTAAAGATAATTAGAAGTCTTATGTTTGAATTTTCCCTACTGGTTTGGTTTTTTTTTTTGAACCATAGAATCAGCTGCAAGGTTACGTCCAGCCTTTGCGGTACTTCTTAAGGAACTTTTTTGTATTCTCACTAAGTTTGCTAGCACAGCTTAATATATTAATAAAAGAATTAATATGATCCATCTCCAGTTACATATTTTTTCTTCCTCACGTGTGCCAGTCATTGAAAATCATTATGATAAAAGAAGGAACTTAAACATTTCCAAATGCCTTCCTCCTTCAGTTGCTCATCTGTTTCTCTGATGTGCTTTGCATAACATTATGACTACCTACAGCAAACCAGTTATGCCAGTACAAAGGACATTGGGTTTGTAGGAATAATTCACTTCTTTCATGAGGAACACAATCTTTGCTTTTACATTTGTGTGTATTTACACTGATAATAAACAGATTAGCCTGCTGTGACAGGAAGTGTTGAGCTTTGTGACGCTACCGTGACATAAAAGCTGTCAAAAAGCAAATGTCAGTTCTAACCAAGGCATCGTAACAATTTTGTACTTTTTCCAACTTTTATTATTAATCAGTGTTGTTTACCTAAGCAAGGGAAGAACCTATTTCCATAATACAGCAGATTAAATCCCATCCATTTAACTTCTCTGCCTGATAAAGGCAGAGAAGTTAACTTTAACTTAATCTTTGACTTTGTCATCTGTAATGTGGTTATACTGATTTGCAGGTTATCCAGTGTTGACCCTTCTTGCAGTTAGCAAGCTTACCTAGTCTGTAAATGCAAATAGTCATTACAGTTGCTAAAAGCGCCTTAAATTTTCCCCATCGGTAAAGAGAAAAAACAGCAAAATACATATTCATATATGGTTGGGTTTATTTTGGTTTTTTTTTAAAGAAAAAGATCTTAGGTGGAAAAAATTGTAATTGCTAAGTTTAAATAGGAAATTGAAATTCAGTTTCTCTGTGCATAACCATTATCACATTCTGATCATTTATTGCTATGTAGTCAGAGTATTTTAATGTTACTCAACCTAGATAGTAGTAGTAACGCTGCCTGTCCATTATAAATCCTAAAATGTGCATGGAGGGTATATCTGCATCTAACAATGTCTAGATACCACTGTAGTTTTCTAACTTGAATTTTATAAGGAATACAGTGACTTCAATCTATGTGGAAGCAGTAACACTTTAGTCAGGTGATTTAAAGGTATTGTGTTAATAGTGTTCTACATCCATACCCATGATTCTCCATACACCATAAGCCAAGCATGATGTGAAGGGATGGTTATAATTGTCCGTATCTTGAACTGGAGCTTAGATGTTGCACTAAATTGTGATTTCGGTAAAAGCTGAGCAAGGCTCGTTGCTAAATGTCGTGCCTTTCTTTTTTCTCTTTCAGCTAAGACAATCCCAGTCGTACTGCACAGACACAGAATGCCTTCAGGAACGTGAGTAGCTATCGAGACCAGGTGCATGGAAGTAAAACAAACAGTAGTAATTACAATACAGTCTGACTGGTCTTCAAAATGCAGCTGTTGATTTAATGTCACAGGAATGTATTACATGCAGTCAAACAGTACGGTACTAAAACTGTTTGGGGCGGGGAGGTAATTTCTGAGTACCTCTGGTGCGCATTATCAGTGGTACATTGGAAGCATTGTGCAGAAGTGGCAGTGGTGAGCAGGATGGAGGTACCGATATACCGGTGTCACCATTCATCAGACCCCAGGCATTACCTAACCTTACCATTAGCCTACAAATAAGACAATTTCCATTTTTCCCTAAGGAGAAAATCTGTCCTCCTTACAGTCATAGCAGCCTCACCAGCAAAGGACGGAGATTTCAGTACTAACCCCTGCACCTACACAATGTTTGTGGCTGGGGCTGAGTAACTTACTGTCAGTACTGCGAACCCTCTACTCCACTGTGGGCGGGAGGAGGTTACCCGCCAGCTCTGACCGTGAAGTTGACACACATGGTGACTGCGCTTCTGTTGGATTTGGTGGCTGTGTAGTTAATGAAGCAGAGTACTGAAGTAAAGAAGTACACTTGCTTGAAATTTGCTGTGAAATACATCCAAAAAACTCTCCCAAATGGTGAACCTAACTAAGACAGTTGAGTGTTACCAGCATATGCAGGGAAGCGTAGCTGTGCAGAGGTGATGCAGTAATATAAGCTTGCCCTGAGGCACTCTGTTTACACCTCATGGTCTAGAGGGAACATCACCAAATGCTTATAAATAAAAATGGATCTGGCTTTTCTATATTGCTTTACCAGTTAAGCATATGAACTCCTCAATTTACATCAGGACTACTGTAATGCTCGGAAGGAGCAAGGAGCACCTGAGCAGTGTTCCTGGAAGCAGGAACTGCTGGTGCCTGTGTCTTTGACAGGTCTAGGAGCAGTGCAGTCAAGGTGTCCAGGATCTTGGGGAGAGCGCATGCTGCCTTTTTTCACTCTCATGTTCTCCCTCTTCACTCCTCAGTAAAACGTGTTGAGAGATGAGCATCTAGCTTGGACTTGCAGTGTTACCTCCCAGTGTGAAACAGTCCCATATTCACTGCCATGGTGGGCCAAAAGGGAAAAGCTATGAGCTTTCCCAGATAACCCCTGAAAAAAAAAAAAAAAGTGGGCTTTACTCTTTCTTTAAGGGCTTTCCAAGTTGCACTGTGTGTCTGTGATATCAGCACCCCTCTGCTCCCAAATGCACCTATCCTAGGCCAGAATTCTGTCTCCCACACCTTAGACTTCTATGGATGGGGTTTTATTTTAAATCACTTGCATGTAGGGAAGGGAAAGAGGCAGATAACATGAGACAAAATATTTTCTGTGTTAGAAGTAGGCACAGACAGGCTGTGCAGCTTTCTGAGCTTTAGTCCATAGTCAGAACCAGGCAATGGTAGGTCATTCGCACCAAAGCCTTGAGAGCTTTGTTTCATCAGTATTTACAATGACGCTCTTAAACTAATGACTGTATAAATGAGAAAGTCCTGTTATGTGTGGGCACAAAGCTTGTGGGGTGGCTACAAAGCTGTAGTACAGTAGGGATGTGAGCAGTTTGCAGCAAATAGCTTTCCATCCTGAAAGAGATCCTTGCAATAACTGTCTGTGCAGATGCAAGCAATTTGGCAGCAATTGTTCCAAACCAGTGGTTTGTTTCAAAAACCAAAGCACAAATTATAGAGTAAATCCTCTGCTACGTTATTATATTGCCTTAAATTTAGTTCCAGCAAAGGTATTTTTCTGCTGATGCACTGACACTGACTGCCTATTTTTCAGATTATTTTGTGATGCTTCTGTGCTTGAGCCAACATGAGCTCTGCAAGACTCCCAGGAGTCAGAGGCAAAAACAAACAGATTGAGCCTGGAGAAGCTTCTAGAGATGGTTTCAGAGACAGACTGAACCAAATCTGGGCCACTCTTCTGCCCATTGCTTCATCCTGTTCTGATGAGCTGTACTGTGATGACCTTATTTCTGGGGTGGGTCTCCACTGTCCTAGGTCCCACAGCTCCATTTCCCGTTACTTCCTTGACTTTGATTCCTCATTTCAGGACCTCAATATGAAAAAGCTTGTTTCCCTCCCACCCGTTTGCTCATTCCCAGGATCTGATCTTCCTTCTGGAAGTGCAGCTGGGAATGTTGTCATACAGAGATTCTTAAGTTTCAAGGTTGCGGAATAACTGATGAGATGTATGTGGTTTTGTTTGGGGAAAGTCGGGGCTGTGTTTCAGCCAGCGTCACAGCAGTGTGATGTTACGCTGTTGCTACCAGCTGGAAGTTCTCAGAAACACCCTGCGTTGATCCTTCCTAAGCACACTTTGTCTTTTCAACCCTTGATTTCAGATCTTCCTTAGATTTTTCGGAGACAGATCAAAGCAGTAGCACCAAGGCTCCCTCATTTGCATTTTTGTGTTATTAAGTTCAGATTTATGGTTGTTGGCAGCGTCATACTGTAGTGACTACCCTGCAGAGAGTTTCCTAACAGGGTCAAGACCTGTTCACATCAGAGGATGTGAGCTTCACTTCAGAGGGCACTTTGGCACTCTGCGTGGTGGCTGTTCCTCCGCTGATTCTCCATCAGAATACCTGCTGTGACAGTAAAGCATGTGTCAGTCTGGTGACTGTCCCCTCCGTTCGAGTGCGTGCCTTGGAGAAAAAAGGCTGCAAGTTTTGAATGTGCAAGACACATTTAATATTCCGTTGGGATTGTTTATGTTCAGCAGATCAAAAGATCTTTTCTCTTGAAAAGAGCGGTAACTTTTCTGAATCCTAACTAATGTGAGTAGAGCATGGAAGGTTTCTCATAAGTGTGGTGCAGTTGCAACATCCAGCTCAGGGAGGATCCCCATCCGGCACTGAGCTGTTCTGATGGCTCATTCACAGTCACCCTTCCACGGCAAAGGAAATGAGGAGCCACCGCCTGAGTTTTTTCTGTGTTCCAGTAATTCCCAGATGTGGCCTGGACTTACCACATTCATATTTTCAACTCTATTCTCAGTGCTCTAATAGCTTGTAACATGGTCAGAGAGGACTGTCTCAAATGTTTTCTACTCTACTTCCAAATTTTTATGAACTTCAGAATCAGCGCATATCTGTGATTCATCTTGAGTTGTACTTATCGAGGGGAGTCACAGCAGCCTAACCTAACTGCATGAAATGTCTGCCAACTCTTCCTTCACTTTTCTCATAATTCCCTTCTCCCACCACTCAAATCCTTTGTGCCTTTCTTCAGTTTTCTTATTCTTGCTTTTGAGAGTTTCTGCTGAAGGGCTCGAGGCTCTTTGTCTTCCCTGATGATTTTGCTGTACAATACCTCTCTTCATTCTTTCTTTCACAGAAGAGGCAAGGCTGAAAGCACTGTGAGCGGATGAAGGCACAAGTCAGAGAGCATTCTTTTGCCTTTCCAAATGCAGATGTTAAAGAGTAAAATGCTGAAGAAGAAAGTGAAGTTTCTGCCATGAGAGGGCAGACCAAAAGCACCACATGGAATATACTTTTTCAGTAAAAGAAAAGCAGTCTTCCCTCTTTTCCTTTAGAGTAGAACCTCACTCTGTATGGAAATAGCACTTTAAGAGAACTAAGTTTATTAAGGAGTATTTAGTGAGGGCATTTATTAATTTTAATACTTTATTCTTGATATCTCACTTGCACAACCAGGAGGTGGTTGACCGTTAATCTTTCCAAATTATTTTTACCGAACTGATTCTTTTAGTAGCTTTGACTATCTTGTAGTAGAACATTAAATGAGGTGGCAAACATCTGTTACAGAGATTGTTCTTCCCCTTCCCATTTCTCTCCCAGAGAAGACTAGTTGATGTGGCCTAGTCTGTGTCTACAGGAAAAAGCAAGCCAAAGAACCACATCTCGTATGTGGAGCAACGGGATTGTCATTAGCTTCTGTGGGAGTTTATCCCAGAGTCTCAGGACAGCTCCTCATAAAGCTTTTATCCTGCACGGAGGTAATTCAGCCATGATGTAAAAAACACCCAAAAAATCACGTAAGCAGAGGGGCAGAACTGCTCACAAGCTTCGTTCATATAGGAATGATGAGCCCAGGGGACTAGATACTCTGGAAATAAAGACCTTGGGCTGGATTTGGTGTTGTGTGGAAAGGCAGGTTAGGAACTATGAGTTTTGTGCCACTTGGTGACACAGGAATGTGTACCACTATGGTCTCTGCTAATCAGTGTCTCCCAGGCACTGGAGTTTGGCATCCATGCATCAAAATGGATGGTGGCAGGGACATTCAGCTGTGAGGTCAGAACAGGAGAATTTTCTAGCCATCTGGAAATATTAAGAAATATTATCACAGATGGTCTTTTAGGATAGCCTTTATTCTTCAAGGAATCAAAACCACACTTTTAAATTACCTGCAAAAAATGTCCATTACAGGTAAAAGCACTGTGGCTGTGAACTCCTAGAAATAAGATCTTTTTTCTTCTGCCCATCAGTGTAAATTCCATTCTGTTTGGTTTCACCTTCACTCAACTGTTCTTTTTCCATAAGATGGTTTTATCAGATTATTTTGTGATCTCAGTGATAAAGCAAAAGATTGTCATCTCCTACATATTATTGTTCCCAGTAGCTGAAACAGTTTCTTGTCTGTTCTCTTTATTTGTGATGCAAAGCTTTGAAAAGTGTGATTCACCCCAGCTATGTGAGATTCTGCTTATTCTCTTTGTGTTAAGAGATTAAAGTAACAGATTCTGAAGTATATCACGTCCCTGTTAAAACACACATCCATTTCTAAGAGATGTGGGTCTAAGGGTACTTGAATAGTGTAAACAGTGTTGTGGCTGGTTTAGTGTCTGGCATGCTTTGAGTAGGTAGCACAGAGCCAAGCTGTTGTCTCGCTTAGTTTAGAACATGTTTCAGCACATTTGGTTCCATCCGAGCCGTTATTAAAGCACAGGCTGGCTGGAAATTGCATCTTGCACAAATGTGTGTGGTTTCCCTCTGTGGTTTCTTCTGCTCCCTTCTTTGACCTAGCAGCAGTTACTTACCTCAGCTTTTGTTTAACCACCGACCCTCCGTGCACTGCAGTTCAGCAAAGATTCCAGAGGGCAGCCTGGCTAGTCCCTGTTTCTCTACATGGTGTGGGGAACCCAGCCCAGCAGGTGATCTGAGTTTTCAGTGCTCTGCTGAACATACATCCCAAAGCAGGTGCCTCAGGCTGTCTTATGTGCTGCTGCAGATAGTCTCAGGGTAGCTCCTGATGTGGTCTGGAAGCTCCAGATACAACCAGTTGTTCTTTTCATGCCAAATTATATGCTGGTTTACTGGATTGCATATGTAAAGGTAATCCAAGATTTAAAATCTCTATATATCATGTTGATAACAATACTGTTTTCCCTCAACACAACTACAGGTCTGAACTCTTACCTGCACAATTCCATAAGAATCAATTGTATGTTAGACTTGAATGAGTTAGAGGCTGTAGAATTCTCATTCGTTTTCATTGCAGCATACTTTCTCCTCACAGACAGCATCCTTTATTCACCGAGATTTCCAAAAGCTTTGCCACTTGTATGTACTTCTAATCATAACATTCCTCTACATCAGCAACTTCTGGAGTTTTGAAATGTCTGTGCTTGGACATATAAAAGGCAAGAGCCGTCTGGCAGTTTAATTTGCTTGTACACAGTAATGGTGCTGTGTGAGTTTTGAGAGACATAAAATTCTGTAATATATTGGGGTTTTTTTTCTCCTTCAATGTTTTGAGTGCATGTAATGTTGGCAAAGGACATCAGTCCAACAGCCTCAGCTCGTGAAGTCTTATTCACAGAACAGCAGCGCTGTGACTGGCACAGCTGTGAGCATCCCCACGGTGTGCCTCTGCTGTGTCTTAGCTGTGCCAGGAAGAAACCACTTTCATAGAAGAGCCTCTCCTACAAACGCTGTACAATGGTTTGCACCAACATCAGTTACAGTTTGATTATTTGAAGCTACGTTTCAGAGGAGAAAAATTGATCTTTTCCAATGTGTAGGTATTTGCGAGAGTTTCTTGATCCAAAGACTGACCAGCCATCTCCAGTCTGAAGGGACTTTCTCAGTTTTATTTCCATGCTTTGATATCTCAGCTACTCTGTATGGAAATTAAGTCTTAAATTTTTATAATGTATTCCCAGGCTTCGCTTTTTCACATCTCTCCTCAGCATTTTTGCCCATCCTGACAGATATGTTTTCCTTGATGCTATCAGAAATAGCATGACCAGAATGATCAGTCATGGAGATCTGGTATATTGACACTGACTTTATTGAGGCTCTCAACAAATAACGTACAGTAGCCAACAAAATTATAACCATTAGTTTGCTCCCTTCTTACTAGAATTAGTGTAAGTGCTTGGCAGGGGAACGGGAGGGGGATGTGTGGGGGCATCTTAAAATGGAGTCTAAGCTTTCCTCTCCTTAGTCTTTTATTTGAGGGGAAAAAAAGATCAACACACAGATGGAGGTTTTTCCTACATAAATATATTTTACATCAAGTTTGATTTCTTAAACACAAAGCATGTGTTTATCATCTCTGGTTCATTAGGAGTTATCTTGAAATAAGAAATGCTTATGATATTGTGAGAATTTCAGTGAAAAATAATGAAATAGATTCTCTTTTCAAAGGGGTAGGAAATGTGATAAAAGAAAACAATATGCTATAAAATAACACTAACCAAGAATTCCTTGTCTCGAAGCTGAAAGGGACAACTAACCAGAAAACTCGATGGAAAAATATCTCGGGTTTTTACCCAAGACTTGGGTTACATTTTTGTTTCCATTTTGGGGAAAGAATTCTGCTGTTGCTCTGTGGTGTAACTTGAGTTTTCCTTGTTTGTAGTACCAGGACCAAATTCCTCCAGTGACAATGGCATCAGCTTTGCCATGATAATGATGGCCTGGGTGGTGATTGCACTTGTCTTGTTCTTACTGAGACCTAGTAATCTGAGAGGATCCAACACAGCCGGAAAGCCAACCAGACCACATAATGTAAGTGCATCTTAAAGTGCCCTGCACTCTACAAGAGCATAATGTTTTTGGTTGTAATACAGACTATCTCAGAGATAACTTATCTCCTTATGTTTTTTATCATTGAATTTTCTTGGAACTCCATTAGCAGTGAAAATGAACAAACCCAAAGTGAATGTAGATTCATGAAGACCAACTCTGTTGCCTGCCAAGGCTTGCCATGGGCTGGAACAGGCACGAGGTGACTGAGTGTCCTCTGGGCACCAGCTGTCCCTGGTTGGAACTCCCTCCTTACATACAAGGGGAAAATCACAGCTTTTAAAGAAGTTAGTGAACAGAATTGCATCATGAGGCTAAGGAAGGTGATCTTTGTCCTAGATGTGGGATTATGTAAAGATCCCTAGTGATGTAGGAAACAGTGATGTAGGATGTTTTTGATGCTCATTTACTCTGAACATTGAAAGCGATATTGAAAGATCTCAAAAGAAAGCACGGTGTAATTTGTCTGAGTTCTTTTATTGCTAAATCCTCCTAAAGTAAACAGAAAAGCATCATTTCTCATGCTGTGTGTGTTTTGTTTTGTTTTGTTTTTTTCTTTTCTGCCTTCCTTTCCCCTAGGGACAAGAACCACCAGCCCCACCAGTGGACTAGAGCATTCAGCATGGGAAAAGTTCAGCAGCTGAAACCTAGCACGACCAAATGAACGAAGTGACCAGATTACTCCTAAACCCCATCAATACTGTTTCTTTTCTCATTTATATAGAGCAGAATTACCATTCATCAGTTACCTTCATGAACTGCTCTTGGCAACTTCAATTTCAAGTTAATTTTTGCTTTGTATGTTATTACAATTCCAAGTAGATTGTAATTTGGATAACGTTAAGGCATTGCAGGGGGTTTTTGGTTGTTACTGTTACTGTGGACATTCCACCCAGTCTCTTTCTATTAGAGTGATCTTCCTTTCTTTGCAGTGATTTCTGATATGCATTGAAAGAAAAAGAAAATCCCTCTGCATCTATATTAATGGAAGGTTACTGACCTTTCTTCAGATTAATCTGTATTTTTTTCCTCTGGTATGCTTTTGAGAGTTATATACGGTTGTAACTATTAGCTTAGTTATGTGGTGAAAAAATGAAGTTATTTTATATTTGCCCTGGGTTCAGAGCAGCTTTTAGTCTGGTCTTTGGGCCACTAACGTAGTTTTCAGGGTTGTTGGCAAAAACATGGATTGTCCACTAGAGTTATACTTGGGGGGTGTGTGTGTGTGTGTGTGTGTGTGTGCGTGTGAAGAAGTGAATGTGATAATTGCCACTGTCAAAGCTTTGACATATATATTGGGAACTGTACACAAAAGATGATACCACCAAAAAATAAATTAAATCTAGTTCATTAATAAATTATGTTACTTAGTGTGTTGTTAAAAAAAATATCCAGAAAAGGAATTTTTAACTTTTAGACTTGATGAAAAGATAAATTTAGTGAGAAGAACTTGGTAGAAAATTCTGTCCTGGTATAGTCTTTTAATAATTGGCTTCTTAACGAGTTTTTAGCCATGTTGTAATGTGTATCGGACAGGATGAAATTGTACTAAGAGGTTACCAACTTTTGGTATACAACATAGACTGGATTTTTTCATCTGTATGGTATCAGCATTTCTTACCATTTCACCCTTATCTACTGGTTGTAATTGTAGAATAACAAAACTTGCAGGTGACTGCATTTGACACGTCTTTTCCCTCTAACATTTCTGTGTATGTGTGGGGTGTTCGTGTGTGCGTATGTGGCTGTGCACATGCCTGTGCACATCTCCCGTTGTAGCAGGTGGGAATTACTTTTTTATGTACATTAATTTAAGAACCTTTTAAAGATGTACAGAAAAGCAACACTGTATATTTTTGATCAATTTGAAAAATCAATGAGAAAAATGTAAAGAACATTTTTATGTTACCAACATGAAGCTTCTTTCCTTGAAGGTCAGTAGAACAGACGTATGGGGATTCAAAGCCTTACTCTATAAACCTTTATTTAATGAGGACTTTAGTTACGGAGCTGAAGGGACTAACTGTTAAGATGCATAAAGGTTTGTGTTAACAGGCTCTAACAACAATCTCACAGCAGATCCCATGGTTGACAGATGCAGGGTTTTCCTCCTCAGGGTAAATGGTGGGGCCAGCAAAGCCTCTTGTAAAGGTACAGCATAGACCTGAAGAAAGGCTTCTGTAATTTGATGTAACTGCCCTTTGAATTTCTGTGGAATACTGTGCTCCCGAGTGTAGGAGCATCTGTAAAGAAATACACTTTTTTTCAAAGTGAAGCTTGGGCCAGGTGCTCTCAGTGACATCAGTGCAGTACCACGTAAAGCAGTGGAGCTGCCGCAGAGAAGCTGAGAGAATTTGGCCTACTACATCTAATGGTGTACAGGCCACAAACACTGTGTAAAGATGTCACTGGGACAAGCGATCTGACTGTGCTTGCTTTTTGCCTTCTGTGTACATTGATGTTTGGGACACTGTTTTGAACAGAACAAGTAATGCAGCATCATTTTGCTGAACCAAAAGAAAGTACATATAACCTCCTACAATGACCTTTCCCCCAATATTTTTGGCCAGGATTCTTTACTATCAGATGCATAAAACAGGCTTCCAGTGGATCAGAAGGCCAACCGAAACAGGCTTAATTTCAGACAGAGGCCACTCCTTATCCTGTTGGAAGCTGGTGAGATTTACAGCAGACAGTCCTCACTTGTGGGGATCAGTCTGGCTTTACTTACTTAAATGCCGGTGTATTTATTTATCAGGCTCACCGTGCACACACAGCTCTAACAGTCTTTGCAAATGAATTTTTTGTTCAGAGTGATGTTGTGTTTTACGTTTAAATGAACTGTCTTTGCTTGAAATTCCTCTAAGTAATTGTCCCGGTGATTTTATACATGTATGCTTTCCTCATGTAAATTGCTATTTTAAATTTTCTATGTAAAAAAAAAAACATTGGAAATATTTTATTGTAACATGTTTTACTAAAGAGCCAGGCCACTATCCCACATCAAAATGTATGCCTTTTAAATTCAGATAATCCTTCCGAGATAGAACCTTCAGATCACCAGTCTTAATGAAAATAAAAGTAATTCATTGTAGGACTGTATTTTGCCACTCTTATTCATGTTAAATAATGCCTTACTCATCAAGTAGTTGCACAGAAGTTTGTGGGACTACTCTGAGATAATGTACTAGTATCGGCTTTAGTAAGAGTGGCAGAAATCTGGCCTTTAGTGATGTAGTTTGCGATGAAATAATTGTAATCATGGTTACAGATGTTAATGGTAAATTTTGGGACGTGTGGAAGAGATCAGTGGTATGTGAAGCTTCAGGGTATGTTTTATTCTGTAATGAGGGGTTTAAGCTTGGTTAGCAAGAGAGGCAAGTTGTAGCAGCTTGGGAAATATGGAGGGAAGTTTACCTTAGCTGAGAACTTTGTTAAAACAATAATATTTTTAGAGTCTGCTTAACACGATTACTATAGTCAGAAATGAGAAATCATATGTATTCATGTTTTTGTCTGCAGATCACTTAGCCTTGTAATGTTCATGATTAAAAAAGGAAGAGTGGTGATGTGATGATGTACCTAATGTAAATCGGTGGTTTAAAATGTCTGAATTATGCCAAACAAAAAATCATCTGTGCCATTTGCGGTTTCCTAGTAATCTTTTACTGAGTACTTGGATTGGGATAAAGGGCTTGTACTATGCACTTTTTATTGACTTAACAAAATAAATAGCAATCGTTAGTAACCTTTTGGCTTTGTCTCTTAGTCTTTCTGTAAGATGTAGGACTGCTCCAACCTTTCCATTTCTAAGGTAATTTGAAATCACCTAAAAAGAAGTATCAGTAAAAATATCTGTGTAAGTTACTATATGTGTATTCTAACTGTTTTAATGGACACTTGCCGCCTGTATGGATCTCAGGCAACCAGAATGAACTATAAGCAATTTCCAAGTTTCAAAATACTCCTTTGACCAACACGGATGTCTGTCGCCTGTTGCTCTTCAAAGTAGTTAAGCAACCTAGGAATTCAGAAATACTGCAGTAAGAAAGGTGATGACAGAGGCCAAATATGCCAATTAAGTTACTTTGTTTCAGATCAAATCCTACTGCTTTGGGATCTGCAGTCTATTTTCTAGTCCCGGTTAGTGGCAGTGTGGGACACAGAGCTGTTCTGAGGAAGTGAGGTGTTCCAGCAGATCTGAGGCACCATACAGAATTAGCAGAGACCTGCTGCTTCCTCATGGCACCCGTGGAGTGCAGCATTCTCCTTCCTCTGGCAGAAGATCATGAAATACTGAGCGCTGCCTCAGCAGCAGCTCAGATCCCACATTAGGGATCCTCTGTTAATCCAAGGAAAAAAAAGGAGCATTAGGGTTTAATGTAATATCCAGAGATAGTGGTAGCACATAGCAGAGAATCAGAAACAAAATCTGGATTTACTTTTAGTAATAATACAAAATAATACTGTAATGACAAATGCTTTAGGCATTTGATTCAATTTAGATACTGTATGATCTTAATCAGAGATCGTTAATGTCTGCTTAGCGAGACATAGCCTTTTACTTGAATGTGGTTATAAATAACCACTGAAACTAAAGCTACACTTTACTTACGAGTCCACCTGTTTAAAGGTTTGCCAGTTATTCAGAAAGGAAATGACCAGAAGTTTAAAGTAACTATTCAAAACCCATCTGGACACCTACCTGTGCAACCTCATCTAGGGAACTTGCCTTGGCAGGAGCATTGGACTCAATGATCTCTCGATGTTCCTTCCAACCCCTACAATTCTGTGAACGCATCCAGATTGGTCTTGAATGTCTCCAGAGAAGGAGCCTCCACACCCTCTCTGGGCAGCCTGTTTCAGTGCTCCACCACCCTCACAGTGAAAAAAAAGTTTTTTCCTTTTGTTCACACAGAACCTCCTGTGCTCCAACTTGGACCCATTGCCCTTTGTCCTATCACTGGCCATCACTGAGAAGAGCCTGGCTCCATCGTCCTGACACTCACCCTTAACATATTTGTAAACATTAATGAGGTCACCCCTCAGTCTCCTCCAAGCTAAAGAGACCCAGCTCTCTCAGCCTGTCCTCATAAGGAAGATGTTCCACTCCATCATCTTGGTGGCCCTGCGCTGGACTCTTTCAAGGAGTTCTATGTCCTTCCTGAACTGAGGAGCGCAGAACTGAACACAATACTCCAGGTGCGGTCTCACCAGGGCAGAGTAGAGGGGGAGAAGGACCTGTCCTGACCTACTAGCCACCTCCCTTCTAATACACCCCAGGATGCCATTGTCCTTCCTGGCCACAAGGGCACATTGCTGGCTCATAGTCATCCTACCAGGACCCCCAGGTCCCTCTCACCTGCACTACTCTCCAGCAGGGCAGTCCCAAAGTTATACTGGTACTTGGGGTTGTTCCTTCCCAGATGCAATACCCTACACTTGCCCTTGTTAAATCTCATTCATTTTCTCCCTGCCCAGCTCTCCAGCCTGTCTAAATCTTTTTGAATGGCAGCACAACCTTCTGGTGTGTCAGCCACCCCTCCTAGTTTTGTGTCATCAGCAAATTGCTGACTGTGCACTCTATTCCCCCATCCAGGTCATCGGTGAATATATTGAACAGTGCTGGTCCCGGTACCGACCCTTGAGAGACTAGTTACAGGCCTCCAGCCAGACTCTGACCCATTAATTACAATTCTTAGACTCTTCCACATCAGCTCAAGATTTGTCTCTTTACAGAGAGAAAGTATAAATTTAAACTGTTACTCACTTGCATGGAAAGTGATAAGGTTATAAAATGTTTTATGCAATGTTAATTGAAAACACAGCAGTAATTTCTAATCAAAGATCATGAGTAGCATGATTTAAGAAAGAGATGCATTTATGGGTTTTTCTATTATGTCCTTCAAGATATAAATGATAAAACAGAGGAGGAGTAATTTCTGTGACTGTTATTTTCACACTTACACCTTTTTTAAATTATTGAACGTTGCTACGGTGCAAAAAATACTCTTAAAATATAAGATATTAGAGACAAGAAAATGTTTCTTAATAGGAGCAACAAAAAACCTCCTGCCATTGTACACCATTCTGAAGGGCTGAGTCATTGCTTTGATATAAGAAGTTAATGTTAAAGATGTAAGAGCTCCGTTTAGAGCAGAACTTGTAGATGGAAGGATAAACAGTAAACCAAATATGATAGGCAAGAAAATGATCCATGGGACTGACACTACACTAAGTGGCATCACACATCAAAATGTTTTGGTGTTGTGGTGATGGCGAGTAAAAATCTGGTTTCTTCAGCTCTCTGAGTGATTTCACACTCCTTGTTTTCCTTCCTCAGTTACATATAGATGAAATAGAAAATCCAAATAATAATTTTTCCCACCTGATCAAATATTAGCTTGCAAGTTGAATTGCAAGTGCACCTTGTCTCTGACACCCCCTCTGACTGTAGGCTTCTTCTGTAGTGAGGGGAGATTAAGCCAAATTTGCTATTAGCTATTCTGTAACAGCAGTTCAATCCTTCGCCTTGTTTTGTGTGAGCAACTGTTAAGGCAATGGGACAACTTCGATGAGCAAAACCCTTTAAAGTCACACTGGAAACCGATTTCCCTCCAAAGGGGCTCTGATGAAAAGCAGTGCTGTTCTTACATCCCTTGTAACAATTTTAGCATTGAAGGTTTCCTTATTGTTGTACCGACACAGCTTACACCTAAAAGAGCTTTCCTGCTGGGAGATGTTCAGAAAAGCAGCGTGGCTGCCCACAGCACTGCTGCTGAAGGAACCAACAGCTTTTGTGGCTGGTGTAACGTGTGCGGTTTCCAGAACATCAGGAGGGGAAAAAGAAGAGTTATTTACTAAGCAATAGATAAGGCTATTAAATATAATCTTGCCTGGTTGGAAGGGTGAATAATCTCCATGTATACGCTGAGAGACTTAAATAATCTAATTAAAGAAAGGTCACATACTGGAAAACAAAACATTGTGAAGAAACTAAAAGAATAGAGAGAACATACTTTGCTATCGGAGGTTTCAGGGTGGCCTTCTCCTGTTTTTTAAACATTGCTTTAATCTTGCATGGCATTTGGCTTTTATTAATATTGTAATGTTGTCCTAGAGTCCAGCTCAAAATATTGTCCCAATGTTCTGGGCCCCTACATAAACAGGCACATGCACCCTGACCAGAAACCAGAAACATCTGGGGACAAATATTACAAACAGTTGCAGCTCAGTGTGCTGGCTGTCACTCACAAAAATATTTCATTAGATTAATTGTAAGTTGTATGGCCAAAGTGTTGGTCCAAATGGCAAAGTCAGAGTTCTGGTGAGAGAGGTGAGGAGAGGGCACAAGTAGCGCCGTGCCAGGCAGGAAAGGTCTCTCGTAACGGCAGCTCTGCGCAGTTTGCTGTTGTGGTTGGCTCTGAGCACACAGAGGAGCTCGGGTGCTCGGCTGCCTCTGTCCAAAGCTGGCTTTGTATGGCTTGATTTCTGCAGCGATTGGAGCCTTTTCCAGGGGAACACGCATGCCCAGTCCCACACGTCCCCATGTAATCTCTTTAGCTGAGTTTCCATCCTTCCTCGCAGCGTTGTAAAATACAAAGCATGGATTCAAATACTGACGCAACTGGTCCATGGGCACGTCTCTCTGCTGGGCACTTGTGTGCCTCGGCCCGGGCCTGTTGCTAAGCAGCTCAGATTTCCCTGTCACACATGGGGTTGCCTCCTGGTTGTGTTGTGTCAAATGTTAAAGGCTTGATAGGCAACGGTGACGTTAGATCTGTGTCAGATGTCATTGTCACAACATGGTTAGACAAACACAGCTGCCTGCAGTTAATGATTGGCTAGATCTGTTGGGGAATTAGCCTGACATTAAACTCTCCCTAGATATGATACAAAACTTCTTTGTTATCTAGGGTTCCTGGCTGGCTTTTCCTCTCACCTCCAGCAGCAGGGTGCTGGCCAGATGATGATGCAATCATGCACTCACTTGCTCTTTCTTTGCTTCCCTTCCCCTCCTCCCTGCAATCGTTCATAAATCATGATTTCTCCCTTGCTTAATGAAACATCTCATACACAAGAGGTGAAAAGTGCCTGCCCTCCACACCCCTCCCAACAAATTCGGCATTCAGCTTGGCCTTAGCTGGATGGTTTCTGGAAAGGCAGAGGTGAGGCCTTGAGCCTCTGCCATGATTTTCCACATGGAGAAGAGAACACATCAGATCTGACATAAGTTCTGTATATGTTTTAGCCATTGACCTGTTATATTAAAAAGACATTACAACTGTCCTTGGCCAAGCTTTTGGAGTGAAGGAGCCTTAAATCTTTGGATTGTGCATAGTTTGTTCCTGCTGGTCTCCGCCTTTGCCTGAGCACACGTTAAAGGCCAGGTCTGCATCAGCATATAGCAAATGGATGGCTCATTTGCAGGATAAGATCAAATTTAGGTACAAGGCAGGCAACTGAAGCACTCAGAGCAGATTAGACTGAGACAGAAGATGTACCTTTAGATACCTACAGAAATGTGTTGTCAAAACTTGAGTACCTTCTGATTTTATGTATCTTTTGGAGTCCATCCCCTAAGACTGGGTTACTAAGTTATTAACCTTACCCTCTGTTCATCTGTAGCCTAAAATGTCTAGAAGTATCTCTAAAAATGCCTGTTCTCCTCAAGCAGGTGTGTATGAATTATGATAACCACCTTTCTTGGATATATCATTTTTTTCAATGAATTACAGTTGAGGCTGTTTTAATATCAGGGTCTGAAAAGATGCTCTCCTAGCAGGATGTGTGAGCGAGCAGTGCTCTCGGAAGTACAGATTACTACAGGTAAATTATCATGCAAATGACAATCTTAAAATGTAAAATCCTGGATGAATGGAACAGTGATTCATCAGTCCAACCAACAGCTCTCTCAATTTTCATTCCAAAATAGCACACACAGGAACTGACCTGAAAAAAGTGAAGAGCACCAAGATGAACCCCGCAATGCATGAAACTGTGTTTGGACAGTGGCAATCTTTCACTGATGTTGTTTAACTGAATGGATGCCCTGCTAAAATAACTTTCAGGAACCACCTAAGAGAGTATTCTAGTTAAAATATTCCATAATTGTGGAGGGTTGACCCTGGCTGAATGTCAAGTGCCCCCAAAGCCACTCTACCACTCCCCTCCTCAGCTGCACAAGGGAGAGAAAATATAAAGAAAGGCCCATGGGTTGAGGTAAGGACAGGAAGAGATCACTTACCAGTTACCATCACAGGCACAACAGACTCAACTCAGGAAAATTAGTTTAATTTATTGCCAATCAAATCAGGGTTGAGTAATGAGAAATAAAACCAAACCCTAAAAACTCCTTCCCTCCACTGCTCCCTTCTTTCCAGGCTCAACTTCACTCCCAGTTTTCTCCATCTCCTCCCCTCCAGTGGGACAGGGTGGGATGGGGAAGACGGAGTGTGATCAGTTCGTAAATATAAAGCCAAATTGGATTACTATGAAGATCTGTTTTGACATCCCTCATATTAAATTGTATTATTTATTTTTGTGCTAGAAAAATGTTTTTTTTAGAAAAACACTCCAGAGATGAACCATGTCTGCATCATTTCAGTGGTCACTGTTAAAAAACATCTGTCCTGAACCTGAATTTGTCAAGGCTCAATTTTTATGTTATGTTTTGATAATTTGAAGGAAGGGTTATCAAATTTCTGTTCCTAAAATAAAGGGCATTGTAAAACTTCATTGTTCTCACCTGATTTTTAGGCATAGCCTCCCAAGAGGGACTCTACAGCCCTGAATTGGATACACAAACTCCCCACCAGTGGGAAGGAAAGGCTGCCATGGAGTGAGGTCCAGACTGGCCAGTATGCTAGAACATGGATCCATCTGATCTAATCAACTGACAATGCTAAAGAAAAACATACAACTGAAATCCCATTCCTTGTGCTGAGTTACTGACCCTGCACTGCAAAAGGATTCACAGCGTACACTGAGCCTTCAAAAACTGGAGCAGAACTCGGAGTGTTGTATAAGAATTATACTTACTGGTAAACTGTGGGTCTGCCTGACCAGAAAACCCCCTCCTGTGATTCAGAATTTATTCTGTGATGAGAGGGGAGACCCAAGCTCTCTGTTCTTTTCACTGTGGTTGCTTTGAGTCCATACCAGCAGTGCCCTCAGCACCAGAGTGCAGGCTATAGGGAAGCAAAAGCAGCCCTCGTCATCCCTTCCAGGGAAGCTGAGTGGTTCTGCAAAAGAAAGTTCATGGCCCAGGCAGGGGATGTGACAGCACAGTCTGCTGGTGAAGGTTCTCTGTGGAAAGACTGGGGGCCACTGCCTGCTCGAGGGCTGTTCAGACACTTGGAACAGCTCTCAAATCATGGACTACCACTCAGGCCTTTCCCCTCCCAGGAAAAAGCCATGGTTACCTGATCCAAAACCTATTCCAACTCCTTGGCAAACCAGCATAGTTGCAGGTGGAGAACTAGATCCTCACATTTCTTTGTAACCTACCTGACAAAGCACCCTCCTGAGATACGCATACCTGAACACCTCCAGCCAGGCTGAACACACTGAAACTCCTGCTTCATTCTTAGCAAATGCAGTAACAATGTATTAGCTGTCTCCAACAAACTAACCACCCATACCTGCAGCAACATGCAAAGGCAGCTCCTTCCCGTAAATGTGGCCTTGCACGCAGCGACCACCCTTGTGTTGAGAAAATCCATTCCTTGTTTGTCAGGCTCACACTAAGCATACTTACCATCCCAACACCCTTTGAGGACCACGTCAAGGATCTGATGTGGAACTGGCCCTGCCCAGAGAGCAACAGGCATGTACAGAGGGACCACATGAAGATCTTAGGGGTATAAATGTATGCATTTATGGCTATTCTGAGACCCAAGGAGATAGGCAGGGGAGTTGAAGATGAAGGTATAGATAAGACCGACTAGGTAGTGAGAGCTCACTAAGCTTGTTTGCTTTGCCTAGCTTCCCTGGGAAAAAAATAAAGGGGGGGGCGGGGGGATGTGTTCAAAATTGAGACATTTGTGCAAATTAGCTGTGAGACAAGGCATTACTTGTTTTAACTTCAGGATAAGCATGGTGCAGCGTGCACCTTCACCAAGCAGTTCTCTGGCTAACCGCACTGACTCCACCAGGATCCCACACTGAGATTGCAAACCTCAGTAGTCTCTTTCAGTAGAAACACACGTATTTTACTGTTCCATTTCCAAAGGACCAGTATGTATTCACTTAAGTAGGCACAAATTATTCTGGGGAAAGATCAGATCCTTCAGAGTAAACAGTAAACAGAAAGTATAATTAAAATGTATCTTTTTTCTATAGTTTAACAGAACATGGTAATGCTTCATTCACCATTGTTACCAAGGATGTACATATATTATCCACCTCATTTGGCAACGTTTAACATAGAAATTAGAAACAAATATGACTGCAGTACACCAAATGCAGACACCCACCACCCTCCCAATCTTCTAGGGTATGCAGTGTAAATGAACCTGAATGCAATGGAGAAGACAAGACAAGACAAGACGGCAGATCTCTCACATATCTTTTGCTCCCGAAGGCAGATGAAGTATACTAATAACCTACCAAATTTATACAAAAGGCAATGATAACCTCCAAGATCTTTACTACAACTAGGCAGCAGATCCCTGGGCAGTGCCCAGATAAGAAGGGCAAGAAAGTGTGAGCTTCTTGTATTTCTTAACTCAAGCAATGTTTACAACCTGGACTTTAAACACTGTGTTTTACTGCTGCCTAGTCACGTTTCTAACCATGGCACTATCCTGCAGGAGAGAATGGACCCAGTGGTTCCCAGTGAGCACACTGAAGAACAGAGCTACTCACACCCGTACCTGACCACCAAAACGTGGTTCTCTCATAAAAACACCTTGAGGCAAGGCAAAAGGGGAGCAGTTCAGCTCAGCACTCTGCTCACCGCCCCTTGCCCCCCGGGGGCACCGACCCCCACTGACCTCGCCAGGGAGCCCAGCTCTGACCCAAGAAGCCGGAGCTGTTGGGGGTGGGGTGGGGTGTGTGCGATACCACCCCCTGTCACGCCACTCCGGGGACAGTGGGGTCTGGGCACCCCTCCAGAGAGTCTCTGGGGCGGCGGGACCGACCCGGGCGCCACACGCACCCGCAAACCCCACGAAACAAAAGAACAACCCCGAGCTGACACGCGGAGAAAGGCCTGGCCCAGGCGTGGCGATCGCTCTGCCTCGCTCAAGGCTGAGGTGGGCCGCTGCGGTGGGGACGGAGCCCAGACCGGGCCGCGGAGACCCCATCCGGGCCCGGGGACCCTGCGGCTCCTCAGCCGCCGGCGCAATGGCGGACCCCGGCCAGACCGCCGGCGCCGGAGGTGTCCCGCGCCCATTCGCCACCGGCGGCGGGCGGGGGCGGGCTCTGCTCTGCCCGGCCCCCACCCCGAGGCAGGAAGAACCCCGAGACCGACCTCGCTCCGCCCCGGGATGAAGCTGTGCGCCTCAGGCCCGTGGGGGCCCTTTAAATAGCCGCCGCCCTGCCTGTAGTGAGGTTTTACTGTGGGTTTCTTAAGCGTCTCTGTTGCAGCGGTGCCTCTGGACTCTGCCTGTAGTAAGTCTGTGGTGCCGGCCGCGGGTCCCCTTGCTGCCCGCCCTGGAGCGGCGATGGCGGCTCCCGCCTTTCCCGCTAGCCGCCGCTCCTCCGGGC
>VXBZ01011998.1:1627524-1759469 GCA_013399135.1 Heliornis fulica
TGCCGCTCCCCTCAGGAGATCGGCCGCGAGGAAGCGTTCCTCCGCGGCAGCGCAGTCCAGTCTCAAATATGGTTCCTTTATGTCCTTGGATCGGTGTCCAGTGTTTTACTTGCTACCCCCGGTTCTCCTTTTTACCCCCCTCTTAGAGCAATCATGTTTGAGATAAAGAAGATTTGCTGCATTGGCGCCGGTTATGTTGGCGGCCCAACCTGTAGTGTCATTGCTCAGATGTGTCCCAACATCAAAGTGACTGTCGTGGATGTCAACGAGGCCAGAATCAATGCCTGGAATTCAGATACGCTTCCGATCTATGAGGTAATTGTGTCTCGCTGTTGTCTCTCCTTCCAGCCACTGTCGCTTTTATGGCTTCCTTACCACCACATGGTATCTCTCTGTAGCCAGCTTCTGAAGCCTGATAAATATGGAACAGTGATGGCCTTCAAAAAGAGTTTTGAAACTGCTGCTTGTCACTACTAATCACTAAACCAGATTTCAAAAAATTAACCTAATAAAAACTGTGTATGTATAGTAAATTGTGCTAAATCCTGCAGACTTTCTTTTGGTATCTGATTTAATCCTGATGTAGTCAATTTATAGGTAGTATCTGCTATGTTGTAGCAAAATATGGATGTGTAATGCTGAGCAGTAAGCTTTATTCCTGTTCTGGATGCTGCCAGAATCCAATCTGTGCTCCTGTGATGGGACAGTCACCCCTGATCTGGCCTGGAAAAACTAGTCCACAAAAAAATTATTTTTAAGTGTGTCAAACTGATTCATTACATAATTAGTTTAATTTGAAGAGATATAAAGCATTTTTTCTACTTTGTTTCTGGTAGCACTTCTTATTTCTCACCTGAAAGATTAGTTTGCTCTTTCCCCCGTTTGCTGATGGGATATGGTCTTTATGGGTCTGAGTTCTTCTCTTTAAAGGGAATGAAAACTCACTGTCTCCCAAAGATAGGTCTCTGCCTTGTACTAACGGTTAGTCTCTTGGTATAAGAAGGCTTCTGAGTCTGTTTGTGCTCTACCACTGAAGTGGAGGGTTTTATTTGTTTTGGTCTCTTAAAACCATACCTATACTGTGACTTTTTAAGCAACGATGAATAAACCTCCTTTGTTATTTAAAGGAAGAATTTGTATAATACACAGATTAGCAGGTGAGGCATGAATAAAGATCATGAAAGCAAGTATTCTGTTTTCTGTAAACACTTAGACTGAATGAGGTAAAGTAGGGCTAGTCTTGGCATGTTGAAAAAACAAAAAAACCCCAGTTCACAAACCCAAACTCACAACATCTGTTTCCAGAAATGGTGTCCATTGCTTAAAAAGAATGTATAAAAACTGCCAAGAATTAGTTCAGACGGTTGTAAAATTGAGTCATTTCACAGAGAGGCTTCTGGTGGGGTTTTTTATTTTGGATTTTTCCTTTCCAGTGTCAGAAATTATCTAGTGGGACACACTATGGTCCTACTGTGCATAAATAGTAGTTGGAATACTTGATGGGTTGTAACACATGTTCTGCCAGCTGACCTTTGTTTTCCTTTAGAGTAGGTAGGTATTTGCTGTAAAGTGAGATAGCAAAAAAAAAAAAAGGTCTTGCATAAGAAAGCTTATTTCCTTCTCTCTCTCTTCAGTGAACCTTTGCTTTTCTGGCACTTACTCAGATAGTTCATGTCTTGATGGATGTTTTTCAGTTTGGAGATCTGATTACCAAAGTGCATGACTTAATTCTTTTTCAGACAGAAAGTAAAGACTTCCTTTATCTATGTCAACTATATCTTAGCTAAGTCGTTTTGTAGACCTTTTATATATGGAGGATTGCTCACATAGACATGACCTCTAGCCTCTCTTACCTGCATGGAGGTGTTAAAGGAAGGGAAAGTGTTCTGGTATAGTATGTGTCCCTTGAAATAGTCTCAAACTGTGCCTGTGATTCTTCCATGCTGCAGGTGTCATGCTGTGATAAACTTGATCTGGTCCAAACATGCATTAGTTGCCAGAAGGAGTGGTCTCTAGCTCCTGTGTGTAGCACTGACTTTCTTTCACTGGATCTGGGCTTGCAAATTTGATGGAAGACTTCTTTGTGGGATGTTTTTGTGCTCGATCTGGCTTAGATCTGGTATTGGGAGAGTGTGGGACATGTAGCTGCAGGAAAAGGAGAGTTAGGACCCCCTCTTCTGCAGTCTAGAGAACGTTGCAAGACTTGGTGGTTGTACTAGATGATCTTTTGAGGTCCCTTCCAGCTCCTAACATTCAGTGATACTTAACATCACTCTACAGGTATTTCTGTAGTTGTTGCTCATGGTAATAAAATTGAGCACAGGAATAACAGAAGCCTAAAATCTGGTTGTGCAAATAAGTTTGGTGTGGTTGAGAGTTTCAGATGGTGTTTTGAGTGTTTGGAATAAGGATGGGCTTGCTTCTTTCTCTTCATTACATAAATCTACAAAAGCTTTATATCTAACAAATTGAAATTAATACATTAACCTTAACTGCTTATTATGTTTTTTTTCAGCCAGGCTTAAAAGAAGTGGTAGAATCCTGTCGAGGAAGAAACCTCTTCTTTTCCACCAGTATTGATGACGCCATTAGAGAAGCCGATCTTGTATTTATTTCTGTAAGTTTAGATGGAGAAGGTGGTTGTGTGTGTCTGGTGGTTTGGTTTGGGGTTTTTTTTAGCGCCTTTATCTTATCATGTTCCTTTTAGGTTAGGAAGAGGCGTTTCTTTTGCCATATAAATTCAGTTAGCAATATCGCGTTGGTATTTCTGTTTTCTCCTTTCTGTGCACTGTGGGAAAAGTGTTCAGCTGTCTTATTGTATTTTAATCCATTTCTTGTAGCTAGTAGACCATTTGACAAACAGACTGTTAAGTCAAAATTATAATGTTGATGTTTAGCTTGGTTAGACATAGGGGCTTAGAGCAGAAAGTAGTGCAGATCTGTCATTGCAGTGTACTGTGGAAATCCATGGGATTTTAATAATACTGGTGCGGTTCCTAGAGCGTGATATAATAATCATATACTGATGGGTTACAAAGGTGATTTATTTCTAAAGCTTTAAAAATGGTGTATTAATGGGAGAGGCTGGTTTTGATATTTTCTAGTTCTAATACTTCTAAGCCATAGATGCCACAAGCCAGACTGCCCTTTAGTAATATACAAGGTTGTTTCTAATTCAGAACCTATTGCTAATCATCTTGGTAGGCCACAGTTGAGTTATTTTTGCTACTTACGCCCTCTTTTCTTCAGAGCTCCTCTTTGTTAGGGCACCTCCATACAGAGTTCTCACTCTGATAGTATTTTTCTCCATTCATTAAGTTTAAAATAAGTGCTACTTGACTGGATGACTGCCAGCCATACAGGCCAGATATTGGCACCTGTCCTTGGCTTAAAGCATGCTGTTGTGCTTTACATATTGTTGTCATTTCTTCTTTCAGTTTGTAATGAAAGGGACCCTCTGTCTTAATCTAGATGACGTGCTTTCCCTCATGTTGCCTCTTCTGTGTGCTTCAGAACAAGAATTTTCAGCAGCTCTACATTTAAAGCTAATTTGCAGTGAAACCTAAACCCTAACTGCCTTGCTAGCTGCCAGATTCTTATAAGGTGAAGTTTTGCACTCCTGATGTGCAACAGGAAGCAAAGTGGCTAGTTGTAATTGTGAATAAATTACTGGTTACCAGAATAAGGACTAGACTTCACTGAAGCCTGCAGAGCCACTATGAATTGTTCTTGTTTAAATCCCATTTGAATAGAAGCCAATGAGCTTTCTTTAGAGGACAAATGGGTAATTAAGAAAGCTAATAGCTGTTTATCTGATGCAGTAACTAGAATAATTCTGGGGTAGAAGCAAGCTGGACTTTGGGAAGGAAAGTGTCTGTCATTCTTAACAATTTCACCTCCCCAGTAGCTCTTGTGTTGAGACCTGTAACACTTCCTCCCCTCCATGTATTTGTAAATAGGTTAACACTCCAACAAAGACCTATGGCATGGGAAAAGGCCGAGCAGCTGATCTGAAATACATTGAAGCTTGTGCTAGGCGCATCGTACAAAACTCGAATGGCTATAAGATTGTCACTGAGAAAAGCACAGTTCCAGTACGAGCTGCAGAGAGCATTCGGCGAATATTTGATGCTAATACTAAGCCTAACTTGGATTTGCAGGTAAGCATAATCTTGGGAGTTGTGTGTTTAAAGGGTGGCTGTTGCCTCTGGCTGTTATCTATTGAGTTGGTTTTTTTTATATTTCTGTGCCTGTAGGTGCTGTCTAACCCAGAGTTCCTTGCAGAAGGAACAGCTATCAAGGACCTGAAGAACCCAGACAGAGTGCTCATTGGTGGAGATGATTCTCCAGAGGGACAGAAAGCTGTCCGTGCTCTTTGTGCTGTTTATGAGCACTGGGTGCCCAAAGAAAAAATCCTCACAACCAATACCTGGTCATCAGAACTCTCTAAACTGGTTAGTATTTCTCACTAGTGTTGTCTGCAGCGAGCAAAGGGTGTGAGACAGCACAGAAGCAGAAGTTCACTGACCCTGAGTGATATGGCTAGGAAAGACAGATGCAATTGGGAGGACCCAGTATATGCATCAAAATGTGGGATTTTTCCATTTATTTCAGTTGAGCTAATACACATTAACTTTCCATTAAGTCTTTCCTTACCCTTATTGCTGTGTTATTTATTACTAAGACTACACCTTGGATGCTGCAGAAACTAGTTACCATGATAAACCACTTTAAACTGCAAGTTAAGTATTACATTATTTGCTGAATGCCATTATTTGCTGAATGCCATTATCTGTCATCTACATGTTAAACTACTTCTATTACCATTTAGCTGCTGCTAAAGTAATCCTTCCAGAAGTAACTGTGGGCATCTTGGTTTCTGAAGATTAAGTTCTCTTTGCTATATTTTTTATTTACAGGCAGCTAATGCTTTCCTTGCCCAAAGAATCAGCAGCATTAACTCAATAAGTGCTTTGTGTGAAGCTACAGGAGCAGATGTTGAAGAAGTAGCAAGAGCTATTGGAACAGACCAAAGAATTGGGAATAAGTTTCTAAAAGCCAGTGTTGGTAAATGAAAAATCTTTTTTCTTCCTTTTTTTTTTTCTTCTGAGCTTTGTTTAATAGTACTATAGGTCTACTAGTAATGTTTAAGTGATCTGATAGTCTAAAGTCTTCTACAGCATCAATGTGTGAAAATACTGTTACAGAGCAGTAGCATAAACAAGGTTTTGGGGTAAAACATGTAGGATTGAGGTTGCTCTAGACCCTGGCAGTCTGAAACCTCAGAGTTCAGAGTGCATGTTTTATCCTGCCTGCCACACTGGAAAGAAAAGTTGCAATTTCATTTTCTGAAGCATGACTGATGATGGTGCTCTCCAAGATGCCTTCATAATTGTAACTGTTGCCAGTTGCCTGAGGAAGGGGATAACTCTAGGTCAGAACCTGTGATGGCAACTTGGAACTTGTATGATGAATTCAGTTCAGATTTACTAGAGTGTAAGATGTGATAGTGATGATTGGTACAAGAAACTTTCAGAACAAGACCAAAGTCTATTTATATAGCCAGTTTTCATGTTAGAAAGTGTAACACTAGCAAAGGTTATATTTAATAAGGTTATAAAGTGAAAAGTAGAAGGCAAATACACTATTAAAATTCCTGTTAGATTATTATAATTCCTTCTACAGTGTGTTGCTTCTGGAACTCTCAACAAAGTTCTAAGAGTCAAGTATCTGTCAAACTGTCTCCATTCTCCCGTAGTCAGCTGTGTTGATCTTTGGTTCCTAGCAATAATTATATGTCCGTTTGGGGGTGGGGGAGGAAAGAACCTAATCTTAATATAATTTTGAGAAATATTCATCTAAATCTTGCAGGGAGAGTAAACCCAGAAGCTTGTCCACCCAACTGTAATTAAAAAAAGAAATAAAAATTAGGGTCCTGAGACAGGGTTAAAACAACCATTGACTTCACGGGACCTGAAGGAGATTTTAGGGCTTCTGTAACTGGCAAAGGTATGTCCAGGAATTGGATTTTGTCTTTTGGTTTTATCCCATCAGTGATGGGACAAGGGACAGTGAGTCTGAGCTGGACCATAGGAAGTTCCATGTGAATATAAAGAAAACATTTTCACTGTGAGGGTGACTGAGCACTGGAACAGGCTGCCCAGAGAGGTTGTGGAGTTTCCTCTGGAGACATTCAAGACCAATCTGGACACATTCCTGTGTGATTTAATCTAGGTGACCCTGCTCAGACAGGGAAGATTGGACTAGATGATCTTTTGAAGTCCCTTCCAACTCCTAACATACTGTGACTTGCTAGCAGTGAGATACTTACAATGCTGACTGTGTCAATAGTGGCTAAAAAGCTAGTTGATTGCAAAGATTGAATTACAGTAATACCTTAGTCACCTGTGAAATAGCCACTTTTCTTTTTCAGGGTTTGGAGGCAGCTGTTTTCAGAAGGATGTCTTGAATTTAGTGTACCTCTGTGAGGCATTGAACTTACCTGAAGTAGCCCGCTACTGGCAACAGGTAAAAGCTCTTTATTAATCTCAGCCTTCCTGCTTGTCCTCAAATAAAGGTGGTTCATCAGTGTCTTTCTACTGTATAGCTTGTACCTTGTGTTCCATAAGCTGCTAATGTTAGTTCTCACTTTGGGTCGATAACGCTCAAAATCAAGAGGGATGTGTAGTTCTTTCCAATCTGTGGTGAACATTGACTAGGTGAGGAACCTACTGTCTGTATTCCACCATTGATCCAGTGCCCTCTGAGGGTCAAAGTACGAAGCAGACTGGGAGGGACACACAGGAGCCAATTAGGCTGACTGAACCCACTTCCATGTAACAGCAAAAGTAAGGCACTCAAACTGATTTAACCACACTAACTTTCTGCAGAGAGATCTGGTAGTGTGAGGATTTAAAAGGCTAAAAATGCTCTCACAGTTGTTATATATGACATATAAGGAAGTGTAGGCCCATGTGACATCACACAATGGGATGTCCATGTAAGAAATACTCTTAACACTGAAATTGCCTTCCGTGTTTTTGCTTAGAGTATGATAAGCGGCATGTTAGCTGATTAAAACTGTCTTTGATATAAAGTATGGTTTGTCTCAGAATTTGATAAATTAACTAAATTTATCTACAAATTATTTATAGTGAGTAAAAACAGTTAGCTTTTTTAAGCTTTACGTTTATGTGGGTAGCTTTTCTTGATTGTTAATAGAATCAATTTATAGTTAAAAATGGTTCTCTTCTGTACTGTCATGTCACATATAATTTCAGGTAATAGATATGAATGATTATCAGAGAAGAAGATTTGCTTCCCGAATTATTGACAGCTTGTTCAATACTGTCACTGATAAGAAGATTGCTATTTTAGGGTTTGCATTCAAGAAGGATACTGGGGACACAAGGTAAGAAAGCCAATTCAGTTTAGTTTTGTGGGTTCCCTGAATGTGTCACCAGCTTTGCAGCTAAACTCCTCAGCTGAATTGTGGTGCTAAAACCAGATCAGACATGGGCCCCTTCACTTCTTGCCACTGAATTGGTCTGTTACAAGGATTAGTCTTTCTTAAATAGGTTAGACAACTGATTTTTGATCTCTATAGCCACCTAGTTGAATCATTCAAGGCTAGAGAAGGTAACTCTAGTCCTTATAAGATAGATTATGACAGAGTTCTTCCTTTCTGTGTAGAACAGAATGCAAATGTCTCTGCAGTTGTCTCTAAATCGCTAAATGAAGCCAAACTTTCAGCTTTGTTTCCTGGAGTTAGTTAATTCTGTTTTCCTGTAAAGGTCATACT
The DNA here is from genome assembly GCA_013399135.1 of Heliornis fulica. NCBI lineage: Eukaryota > Metazoa > Chordata > Aves > Gruiformes > Heliornithidae > Heliornis > Heliornis fulica. Next base: position 1,635,326 of record VXBZ01011998.1, read on the forward strand.
TTATACAACTCTCTCCAACTGCCGTTTGTGGAGATTGCTTGTAAGATTGGCTATAACTAACAAGGCAATAGGAGTCCTGGGGCTTAACATCTTGTAGCAAGAGATGTAAACTTTTTTCATATTACTTTCCATGGTGTCCCTCAAAGTTTCAAGTTTGGATTTAAAGTCACATGGATTACCACTGAGATGTTTAATCTGAAGCTCGTCTTAAAAAAAAACAAAAAAACAAAAAAAAAAACCCCCAAAAATCAACACCTAAACCCCCAAAAAACAAACCAACAATACCCCTCACATCCACAAAAAAAAATTAAATCCCAACCTACAAAACAAAAACCCACAAAAAACCCCAAAACAAATAAAACCTCACTCAAACCAACCTTGGCATAACACATCTTGGCACTTGAAGACTTTCATTACTTAGAATATGCTATCTGGTTCTTTGATTCGCTTCCCTAGAGAGTCATCCAGTATCTACATTAGCAAGTATTTAATGGATGAAGGAGCAAGACTCCATATCTATGATCCTAAAGTACCTAAGGAACAAATAATCTTGGATCTCTCACATCCTGGTGTTTCAGAAGATAATCAAGGTAAGAATGCTCATGTAAAACTTATTCCTGTCACACACAGGCCCCCCCTCCCTCTGAAGAAAAACCCCACACTGCTCTTGAAATACACAAGGTCTGTTTACATACTATAACTTTCACACTTTCACCATGACAGTGATGTGCTGTTGGATACACTTACCATAGCTCAAAGGATTGCTCTAACTCTTCCCCCAACTTTCTCCATAGCATTTTACAGATAAATGCTAATTCTGTGCTATTGTATATGTTCTGGTATTCATTTGAATACATACAAAGAACTTTCTCTCTGCATAATTAAAAGGAAGAGAAAGAATGTCTTAAAGTAGGAAAGACCAGTGTTGTTTTGTCTCCTTTGTGTCCTGAGTCCTATCTCACCTTAGTTCTTGCTTGCATATGTAAAGAAGAAGAGAAAGAAAATAGTGTAAAGAAGACGATAAATAAATAAATCTGGAATTCACTGTAGAGCATTCTCCCCTCCCTCAAATCACTTCCAAATTAATCTGTTCCCTTAGATTCAAGAAGACTTTAGAGTAATCATGTATGACTAAAATGTTCTTGGGGGGAGTGGAGATGGTTGGAGAAGGATAGATAGGTCTTAGAGGTGAAGAGAATGGAGGAAAACAAGCTGCGATGAAGAATGAAGAGTGGAATGGATGGGGAATTTAACATCCCCATCCATTGGAGGGGGATGGGAAGGTTGCTTCTAGGTGGCTGCTGAGGTGGCCAAAGGATGAAGGCAGCCCCTATTGAGACATGTATCTCTCTCTTCTAATGTGAGCTGGGTGTTAAAAAGCAACTGTGCCGTGCTGGTGTAGAGGCAGGGACCTTTCTGAGAGTTGGTATTTGAACACCCTATAGTAACTTCTGATTCTAGAGATGCTCTTGATTTGTTTAAATCAAATTTGAGTGCTTAACTTTGAACATTTTAAGTGCCCTGACACTACTGAGGTACAAGCTGCTTTCATTTAAATAAGTAACTCGGTGACAAATGCCTTGAGAGGCAGCATACCTAGATGAGTGACCTGAAATGCCCCTCAAGTGAGAGCAAGGGAGGGGACTGTAGTACCAGGCTAGTGCCCTCCTGGCAAACAGGACATGTGCAGAATAAAACTTTATTTTCCTTGTGTTTACAGTCTCTCGGTTGGTCACTATAAGTAAAGATCCCTATGAAGCCTGTGATGGGGCTCATGCCCTTGTGATTTGCACTGAATGGGACATGTTTAAGGTAAAACTGATATCTTCAAATTAAACTTTAAAAGTGTATTCTGCTGTTTATTTATTGTCTGCTTCATTTGCCCTTTACAGGAGCTGGATTATGAACGCATTCACAAGAAGATGCTGAAGCCTGCATTTATCTTTGATGGTAGGAGAGTTCTAGATGATCTTCACAATGAGCTACAAGTCATTGGCTTCCAGGTAATCACCTGGGTGATGCTGGTACTTTTCTCTTTCCTTCTGTGCTGTTCCCTCTCGCTTTTGTTGTGCAATGATTGAGTAGCAAGAAAAAAAAACTTCTTTTCACGTGAGGAGTTAAATCTAAAACCTCCTGTACTTCAGTCTTGCCACTAGTGCTGTTTCCTCCAGTACATTCCTGTTAAAATCCAAGTTCCATCAGCCTGTGCCATCAGCATTCAGCAGTGAGTGTTTCTTGAAACACTGTTAGCCTATGCAGAATGTAACTAATACTAGAATCACCTGAATAATCAGAAGCATCTGAGCCAGGTACAGTCAGAGCAAAATCTAAAAGACAGGTGAGATGCACATTTTGGTTTGAGTTTCATTCTGTGTACTCCTGAGTGCTGAGCATTGCATAGTGGCCACAGATTCTCTTGCAAATTTTCCCCTGCTTAAACTACAGATGATTATTACACTACTTTGGATAGGCTTGTAGAATCACAGAATGTTAAGAGTTAGAAGGGACCTCAAAAGATCATCTAGTACAACCCCCCTGCCCAAGCAGGATCACCTAGATTAGGTCACACACTGGTTAACAGCTTCAACTGATTGTAGAAATTGCTTTATGGACAGATAAAGTACATGTAGCCAAGTAGTTATGTCAGATATATCAGCATACTCTGAAGAGAGTTGTATATCTGAACTAAATGTTTAAATGCCTAGAACATATTAATGACATTTTTCTTAAATGTATTACTTAACATAGTTCAAATTGAAGTATACTGTTTCCTGGTGCTTTACATCTTACCTGTACTACTTACAGCACTGAACTGTTTTACTAGCTGGTGTGTTATCCAAGTTCTGACCTGGAAGTGAAGGGGATCTGTCCCACTCTGAATTTTACAGTACCTGGCTTACATGTGTCAGCTGTTACTTACTTTCACTTAGAGTTGGCTACCTTGAGGCTTTCAGAGCCTATTTCAAAAACATTCTACTGTGTTAAGGAAGGGGAAAAAGTTTCTTCTATCTTAATTTACCCAATCTAAATCTTCAGATGGAGGAGACCTACACCCTGCTTGCTGAATACCCGGAAACTTACGATATTTGTACTGATAGTGCTGTAGAAGCTGAGGCACATGGACATTCAAATTAGGAAGATGCAGCTTTGAGCAAAGCAGACACTTGTGAAAAGCTGGTTTTTATACAGCTCTTTGCAACTCCAATCCAGTCCCTGGCCATACTTCTTTCCAGCTTGCATTTCCCCAGTGGTCATGAAGTGTAGTCGTGGTCCTGGATTTAGTTTGTAGATTCCTCATAGGCTGATGTGATTCTGCTTACTTGTCACACTCACGACCTAAATGTCTGTTCTTTTGTAGATTGAAACAATTGGGAAGAAAGTGTCGGCCAAAAGAATTCCTTTTGCTTCTTCATGTGAAATTCCAAAGTTCAGCCTCCAGGACCCACCTGTCAAAAAGCCTAGAGTATAATATTTAATAGGTGCTGAAGGAATTCTGTGGACCTTCTTAGTGATAACTGTAAGCCTGTGCTTTTTTTTAAAGGAAAGGTATTTTTCATAAACTAAAAATGAATTTTACACTACAGATGATACCTGGTACATGCGAACTCAGTCTATTTTTATAGCATTTTTTTTGTTACTGAAGATGGTACAGACCTGGTTTTAATAACAGTTCATCTTTTAAGTGGAGAAGTTACCTTCAAACTGCAGGCTCCTGCTTCCAAAACGTTCCTAAACTGCACTTTAAATGTTTCAAGTCATATAAAAGATAAAATAGAACATCTCTAACTTAGTCTAATTATGGACAAATGATCAAAAATTTTGGTCTCTCTGATTGTTCATTTTCTTCTGGGGTAATTGTTTGCCCAGTTAAATGCTTGCTGGCATTGATTTCAAAAGAGAAGAAATGAGTGAACTTAGTAGGATTTGGGTTGAGCTCTAAACTAGAGTTAAATGTACCAATAGTGCCTGATTCCGTTTGGATCAGTGGGCACTGATGTGGTCTGAACTGCATCTCTTGGGAGGCCAGATAGTTCTGCAGACATCAATCATGTAACTAATGACGGTGGATTAGCAGCTAGAAACTGACCCACTGGCAGATCTTCACTTTTGGTTCTCTGATTGTCCTGCCTACATTCCATGTGCACCCATATAAATTATTGATCTAATTGGATTCCTGGGGCAAGTTTTTTCCCAAGTAACAGCAATACCACCCATCTTCAGCAGAGGCGTGTTCTGCTTGTTTGAATATTGAATTGAAGCAGAATTACTGTAACTTGGTGTCAGTCCAAGTAGAAAGCAAATACTGGCTTCAAAGCTTTTCCTTCCTGTCTGCTTACATACTTCATCTGAAAGCAGCTTTCTTAATGAATCTGCAGAAATTATTCTCTGCTGTTAAGATACTGTTAAACATAAAAATAAGCCCCATAAGTTAGTCAGCTTGCTACCTCATTTAATTAGCAGGAATGAATATTTCCTATGTTATCTTGTTGTTTTTGCCTTTACTATCAATCTATTTCTACTTGTTTTTATTATTATCAGTTGGCCAGTGCTATTAAAATCCTTGAGACTACAAAGTTTGCATTTGGCGTGTTGCATGGGGTTGTGAATTGGGGGGGAGGATAGAGGACGATGACTGTGAGCAGGTTTCAGACTGGAAAGGATACATACATAATATACATATAGTCTGTATCAGTGGCTAAAGAGAGCATAAGATCAGTTTCATCCTGGCAGTGAGTGCTATTATCAAAACTATCCACAGAAATATAGATAAAACTTACGCTTTAGGACAGCAATTTGAAGATTTTGGCAATGTGTATTGTCTGTCCAAATTGTAAGAGACAGATACCTGACTGAAACAGTTGTATTCTTGAGCCAGATACTTTTGAATTTGGTGCATTATTGGGTCCTACACAGAACTTAGTATGCAGCAATTGCTCCGTGCTTTGGGTGAACGTGCCTTGGGCTTTCTGTCCTATTGCAAGATTCTTCTGTGAGGAGTGTGTCAGAAGCTAGTCAGAGTGAGTGAAGCAGGGTTTTGAATCAAACTGTTGTCTTTTGTTATGCCATTTCCTCTTGCCCATTCAGTAGGATTACCCCTCATATAAACACCCACAGAGTAGGGACGACCTACTTATACAGTTGTGGTGTTTGTAAGCATTGTAATCCAGATGGTAGGTGACAGTCTTTGCAGGCAGGCATCTTATTGACTACTTCTGCCCCTCTAGCACCTCAGAGGGCAAGTTGGTCACTTCTTGTTGGGGATTAAGAAGAGGGTATTGATGAGTTGTGCTCAGGAGATTTTGTCCTGCATACCCTGGACATAGTTCAGGACTGCTGTGGTGTTCATCTTAACAAGGAGGATTCAGAAAATTTGGGTGCTTTTCAGAAACTTGAACACAGCTGTAATAGTAGTGCCTCTTGGGGACCCATCCTCATTAGTGGGAAGTGGATGGATGAACTTTTACACTCTGTGCGAAGCATTGCTCCTGTTAGGAATGTGCAAGAGCTGTAAGGCTGGGTAGGGTTCCTGAGGCTTCCACTGGCTTTTCACACAGTGTCCCAAGGAGGTGGAGGAACTAGGTGCTGTACCCCTATTCCTTCTCTCTTTTGCCTGCAGGCTTAGTTGAAGCCTGGATAGTGGCTTGCAGCTTAATCATAAAGATGATAGAGAATGGGTGAGCTCAATATAGAGGGATCACTCTAGTGCCCTTTTCTTAGAAAAGCTGGAGTGGCTGATGCTTTCCGAGGAACAGCAAGGGGTCAAACTGGCACTGGCATTTTTGTTGTGTTGTTGGAGGGTTGGCTTATTTAATTTCCTGGTGGCTGCCTGCCTTCATTTGGTAACTGGGATAGTGGGATGAACCAGTCTGAACAGCTGGTGGCACATGCCTGTGGGATGCCGCAATACTTGGCTTGTGTATATGCACGAGGACCTTACCACGGGCCAAAAGGGTGAGCTTCAGAAGCCTTCACAGCACTGAACCATAAGCCATCATCTTCAGAGCACCGTTGCCAGGGAAATAAGAATTAGGGATGACTTGCACTCCTGCTTTGAAGCCTTGAATAGTGTAAGATGGGTTTTTATGCTATTGAATCTTTGTCTATGGAATCTTACAGCACATAATTCTTGATGAGCATTGTGTAAGACAAGTAATGGACTCATGTACCCTGAAATTATTTTTATGGGGTTATTAAAACACAGTCCTACAGTAACATTCCTTTCATTACAGAAATGTGAATACAACAGCTGAAGCAAATCCAGCTTTAACAAGGCTATGAATAGCATGATATAAATGGTGTAATGTAAGATGCATATAGACAAACTAACTGCCAGGCAAGATGCACTGGGATTTTTGTGTGTGTTCAACCCTTTGTGGAGCTAAAACTAGTCTGGTTCCAGGCATATGATAGACAAGTATTGGTATTTTCAAGTGAATAGGACAAACACGTATTTTTAAATACTAGTTAGTATAGCAGCAATTGTCATAGAATCACAGACTGATTTGGGTTGAGACCTTAATGATCATCTAGTCCTAACCCCATCATGGGCAGGGACATCCTCCACTCGACCAGGATGCCCAAAGCCCCATCCAACCTGGCCTTGAACACTGCCACGGAGAGGGCAGCCGCAGCTTCTCTGGGCAGCCTGTGCCAGGGCCTCACTGCCCTCACAGGCAAGAATTTCTAATCTATATCTCCCCTCTTTCATTTTAAAGCCATCATCCCTTGTCCTATCCCTATACTCCCTGATAATTGGTCCCTCTCCACCTTTCCTTTAGGCACCTTCAGATACTGGAAGGTCGCAATAAGGAGCCTTTTATTCTCCAGGTTGGACAAGCCAACTCTTGCAGCCTGCCCTTGTAGGAGAGGTGGACTAGCCCTCTGATCATCCTCATGGGCCTCCTCCTGGGGACCCCAAGAGCTGGATGAAGTACTCCAGGTGGGGGTCTCATGAGAGCACAGTGACAGAATCGCTTCCCTGGACCTGCTGGTTTTGATGCAACGCAGGAAACAGTTGGTTTTCTGGCCTGTAAGCACCCATTGTTAGGTGGTGTTGAGCTTCTCATCAAACAACATCCCCAGGCTCACAATCCTGTAGTTGTGCTTGGAGTTGCCCTAACCCCTATGCAGGACCTTGCACTTGGCCTTTTTGAGCTTCATGAGGTTTACACAGTGATGAGATTTTTTTTTTTGTACTGGTCAACATATTTACACTTATGTGACAATGTTTACATATTGCCACAAGGTTCTACTGCTGGTCTGGAATTTACAGCAGTGATGTATCTTATTCAACAGCTGAAGCTTGAAATTCACAGAATCACAGAACTGTAGAGGTTGGAAGGGACCTTGAGAGATCATAGAGTCCAACCCCGCAGCCAAGGCAGTCTCCCTAGGCGGTGTCCAGACAGGTCTTGAATATCTCCGGAGGAGACTCTACAACCCCCCTGGGCAGCCTGTGCCAGTTCTCCATCACCCTCACCATGAAGAAGTTCTTTCACATATAGGTGTGGAACCTCCTGTGGTCCAACTTGTAGCCATTGCCCCTTGTCCTGTCCCCACAGGCCACTGAAAAGAGGTTGGCCATCTCCCTTTGTCTCCCACACTTCAAATATTCATAAATATTGATGAGATCCCCCCCTCTCAGTCTTCTCCAGGATGAACAGCCCCAGCTCACTCAGCCTTTCCTCATAGGAGAGATGCTCCAGGCCCTCAATCATGTTTGTGGCCTCTGCTGGACTCTCTCCAGGAGATCCCTGTCTGTTTTTTTATCGGGGAGCCCAGAACTGGACACAGGACTCCAGGTGAGGCCTGACCAGGGCAGAGTAGAGGATCACCTCCTTTGACCTGCTGGCTATGCTCCTTTTTGTGCACCCCAGGATCCCATTGGCCTTCTTGGCCACCAGGGCACACTGCTGGCAATGAATTGTAAAACCATGCAGGAAAGCAACAAGTTAGCTGTCAGTTTTCATCACTTGCTTTTTCTGTTCCAAGCTGGCCATTTTTATTCCAAGTTAAACATCTGTAAAGTTGCCACATCTTGTAATAAAGAAACATAAATACTTGGCATTTTAAATTAAGGGGGGCCCAATATAATTATTGATCAAGTAGGGAAAAAGTTAAAACTGTTCTTAAATGAACACTCTGGCTTTGTTGCTTTAACCTAAAGACTTAAAATCACTGGAAGATGTCAATTGATGTAATGATGCTTAAAAAGACTACTCATTCTTTTAAAGTGTGTCAACTTGAAATCATATTCCCAAAAATCAGTTTGCTGAAAGAGCGGTAACTCGGCAAAAGCTATAGTGACATTCTGAAATCTCCTCTGTAGGAAATTCCAAGCCAGTATTTATAGTAGAGCCTCTAATATTATTAAAGTCTGGCAGCTATTAGTTGTGTGGATATCTGGAATTAATGCTGCACCCCTTGCTCCTGGCTGCTGTGGAGGGAGCAGACTTTCCTTACCACTGCTGATAACTTTCCACTGTTCTGGTATTGAGTGTACTTCAGCTGAAGCAGTACATTTTTGGCTCAAAGTATGCCTGGTCTTTCTAAGACTAGTGGTCATATTTTTTCCTTAAATTTTATAACGTATTTTTATTTTATTGAATTAAAAAAAACCCTCAAAACTTTGCCTTTTTCTCTGCCTTTACAAAAGTATAGCTATTAGAACCTCTGCTCATCATAGCTCAGGTTTCTCTTCTTCCGATGTACGCTTCCATTACAGTGCTTAATTAGAACACTCCTCCTAGCTGCAGGCTATTTGTCTTCATGGTACTTTAATACTGCTACGTTTTGTACTCATTTTGTTAAGAGTCAATGGTGCATCACTGGACTTCATGGTATCATCTGATTTTTGTTGTTAATGACAATACCAAGTTTCTCCTATACATTAACTTGCTAATTAGCTGTCTTCCTTTTAACATCTTGCTGAGTAGGGGTCAGAGAGAGGTTCCACTTTCCTTCATATAGGCACAATAGTTGAAGAAAACCCTATCACCAGCCGCAGGGTTACTTACACGATGGGTGTTTGGGACCAGGTAGAAAATCCGTGGCATGTTTCACAAATAACTTAATGAAGATACAGCTGAAGCCAGTTCAAAAAAGGTATCTAATGCCCAGAGCAGACAACTGAGAATTGTTAGGGAGAGAGGCACTTTGAACTCCTGTGACTGGAAAGAGAAGAATCTATAGCTGCCAGTATTCCATAAGCCATGCTTTTATTTCTGTTTGAGACTGGTACAATAGGCAATAGGTGATGCAGTTCACTTCTCTGTAACCAGATTCCACAGCCACACCAAGTCTCAAGTGTGCAGGTAATCATACAGATCAAATGCAACTACCTCCCCTTTTAGACTGGGTTTTAACTTTAATGATAGTAAAGATGATACCTGTGGAATAGAAGCACAGGACAGAAGTACAGCGCTCTCCACACCCTGCACCAAAGAAACACCTGTGGAACTCAGTCAGTGTGGTTTGTTAGTCATGTACCCAAACCAGGGGTAGCTCTTACACTGTTACAACAACTCTGATTTTTCATATGCTTTAAATTATACTATCTACACAAGGTTACTTGTCTTGCTGCAAAGGGATCTTGTTTTCTTCAACTCAAAACCTTGTGTGTATCACGGCTCATGCTTTGAGACAGGCTATCAACAGTACAGCTCACTTTAAGATGCAGGTGAGAGACTCCACCTCTCAGAAAGGTATTAACAACAGCCTTCTCTGGTGTGGTTCAAGGCAGCTGTAATCCGGCTGTAATACATCCTTTGTCATGCACACAACCTTGCTTTAGAAATCCTCTATTTCCCAGAGCCTCTGCAAGCTTACACAATGGTTAAGATACACCAAAATATCAGTACCCTTTGAATCACGTGTTATTAGCACCTTCACAAGTACTTACTGCAGCAACAGTGGTGGTACTATCAAACCTGTTTACTTAAATCTGATTTTTTTTTCAGCTTACATTTCTTCAACATCAGTTCCATCACTCTTTGAAAATTAGTTCTGTCTTCTGGCTTTTCTGCTGAATGTAGTTGTAGCCTTGCCAGGAGGAATTAAGGAATATTATGTGAAGCTTTTTTGGTGAGAGAAAAGCTCTGCTCTGGACAGAGAATAAGTTTATTCACATATCCACCATCTGGTCTTCTGCATTTCTGGAACCGAGTATAATTATGCACTGAAAAAAAGTATCCTTAAAATTCACTGCTTTAAATAGATTCACTCTCATTTTCAGACGTTTTTTGTCTTTCTTTTTTCCACTAAATTCTTCAAGAAGAATTCACCTAATTAAAAGGTAAAAAGGCAAAAAGCAGCAGTTATTTGTACATACTTAAATGAAATAAAGAGAAACAATACACATTCTTATTTGAGGGTTCTATTCTACAAAACACTTGCTCTTAACAGTATTTCACAGTAATTAAATTCTATACAACAGCACTTAAAATAAATAGAGCAAGGATGTAACCCCCCCCAAACAAACCCTATAATCATCCTCCACCCCCAAAATTCCATTTTTCCTCATGCTTGGTTTTACAAAAATAGCTCTGCTTCTTTGTGCTTGCCAGCAGGCAATGGTGAACTAATTAAAAATTAATTCCTTTTTCACGAAGTATCAGCAATTTATAGTGAAATCTGCTATAAATTTCATTTGAACTGGCATTAAAACTGTTTGAGACACAAGGTGCCCCAGATGAGCCTTCTCTGCTCTCTCCTTAGGAACAATCAGGATGTTGGACGACACACACAACAGTTCTGTCAGCATCAGCTGCTACTTAATACCTGGTGCTTTGTCAGAAAAAGCACTGCCATAAACGTATCTAACTCTATCTAGGGTACTGTAAATAAAACCTGCCTGAAGCAACAAAATTACATCACAACAAAGGGCCCAAATAAACCCTGACATGACCAAGAGGCAAGATGTAAAGGAAAACCTGAAAATGGGGTATCCTTTATTCTGCCTCGTGAATTGCGTAGAACAAACTAGACTTGGCAAAAAATTAGCACAGCAGTTGCACAAACACCATTTTGTCGTACTGATGGCATTTAGATTTCCTATAGAAGACATTAAGTATAAGTAATAAAAGAAAGGGCAACGATACAAGGTATTCTTGAGTTCAGGTGTGCTTTGTTGCATATTACTATACTATCTGTACATATTAAAGTGTTATGAGTTAAAGAATCTAATGCTTTTCAGGAAGTTACCTGCTTTATAGGAGGAGCGCACTAGAGGCCCGCTAGCAGTGTAATGAAATCCAAGATCATTTCCTACTTTTTCCCAGTACTTAAATTTTTCGGGTGTTACGTATTCCTCAACCTGAGTGAAAAGAATTCATTTTGATCAGGGACTACCGGAAAGGAAATGGCTACAGATAGCATGTAGTGACATGAAACACAGCTGTACTGCAAGTTCTAAAATTCACATTCTAGAACTTTCAACAGTCAAGGCACAAACGGAATCTTCTGTTTTCTCCCAAAAGAATTCATTTTATTTGCTCTTCATAGCTGAAGAGTTTAGAATTTAATTTCCAATTGTTACTTTATATTTTTTTTAGTGTTTTGGAGTAGTACTTTCAAGCAAACCTTCTCTCCCCATCTCCTGATAGAAAGTAGCAATGCAAAGTCTGCAGAAGATGCAAGGGATTAGACAGCTGAGGTAATTTTTGGTGGAGAGTCCATAACAGATAAAGATCAGGTTAAATGAGGAAGGAAATTTTTCCCAGCATGTGTAGTTAAGGTAAGGATGAATATCACACCTCAATTTAAAGAGGAAACTTTGCACAGTACAGACTATAATGCAGCCTGTAAATTAAAGACCTTTTTTACCTTCAGGTGGCGTTTTGTTGGTTGCATGTACTGTCCTAGGGTCAAACAATCTACATCTGCTTCCCGCAATACTGTAAAACCAAAATAAACCAAAATTCCTTGTTAGTGGCAGAAGTATCACAAGGGATCATCAGCAGTTCAAAACCAGCCTCCTTCCAAGTCCAAGCAAAGGTCATACTGCAGCACCCAGCGGGTCACATTCTATTCTCCAGCAAAGGGAACTTTTAACCCCTGGGAGCAGTAGCCACATCCCCCGTTCTGAGCTTCATGCTGCTGCAAGACATGAGCTACCTGGTTTAAAGCGAGAGGATACCAGTGCGCTGCAATTCACTGCAGTCATGCATCTCACCGCGGAGATGACATGCTCTTGTCTTAGTGCTTTTCCCTGCGTCTTTAGGTCAAGCCCGCTTTTCACAAAAAACATTAAAGTAGATGCATGCACATACAACTCTCACCACTCCACTGTTTCAAGAGTCTTCACGTGGAGAAGATGAAGATGGTTCTAAAGAGCTATAAACCCAAGGGAAAGTGCCCACATCTTTTGCCAGTTTTACACACAGGACATGTCAGTTTTGATGCCTACACAATCTCCTAGGCTTTGTCTGCTAAAAACTGAGTATGCACCAGAATCAATATACAGCAAATGAGTTCAGGCAGTCTGCTTACAGAGGAAAATCCAGACACCTAATTGTCAGCTAGCCTGAGGAATTATGTTCACTGCAGCTAGCTGGTATTCTGAACAAAGGGATGGATGGCTAGCAAGTCTGATTTTGTGTCTACATCTTCATGCATGTTCTGGCTTCTTGGGGTGGTTGTCCCACATCAAATAGGAAGAAAAGAGGGTGTTTTGACAACACCATTGCACTCACTGTCACTCTGGAACCTCCATTTAGTTTGACAGGGTTCTATAAAGAAACTGGTTTGACATCAGCACATTCATCCATTCTTTAACTCATACTCAGAGAAGGGAAGGGGAATAAAATCAAGGTAACTGAATGAATGTGGTGGGTAACAGATTGTCTCTGAATACATCCATGAAAGTGGCCTGAAAACAAATAGCATCAAATGTAAAATTTCATATTCTTGTGGCTAGGAAATGCTAGGCAGCAAGAATGGAAAGATCAGGAACTGCAATTGTGGGGTAGCTAAAGAAAAAAAAACTACAGCATTGCATTCTAAATACGGGTTATTGTACACAAAATAAAGTACCAGGAAGGCATTCTTTCATGATATGGGACAAATACCACAGGATTTATAAATTTCTTCTTACAGCACACTGCTTTCACTTACCACTGTGAAATTTTCTCCTTTAAAAACCACATCTATATGAGAACACGTGAACATGCTACTTTTTTTTGCATCTAAGCAAGCCAGAATAATTTTAAACAATAAGGCCAGCTATTTCTGAAAAGGTATCTACAATATGGCAACTATGTTGCAAATCGATTATTTAAGTGATGATAAGGAAGAAAGTAAAGGATGAGAATATCAATACAATCACAGTTATTATCTTCCATTGAAATCGACAGGAGCTGGATCTACCCATCAAACTGTCTGAAAATCCAACAGCCACAGGAAAGCAAAGTATTTCAGAAGTTCAATCTTTAACCAAACTTCATTTTTCCCCCATAAATCTTATAAAACATTCCCTGCACCAGCAAACTCATTTGCATGCAGATGCTCAAATGCTTGCATCTGCTTCCCAGCACTGCAGAACTCATACCCGCGAATTCTGGCACATATTTCAACACAAACTTACATTTCATTGTGGAATATACTTGCTCATCTGTCTCGCCTAGCCCCAACATAATGGAGGTTTTAGAAACGACGCTGGGCTGGACCTCTTTAGCATGCTTCAGCACACGTACAGACTGCTCAAAGTTGGCTCGGGGATCACGGACCTTCCTTTTCGCATTTCCAGCACAAGAGGAGAACACACGAAGCACACGAGAGTTAGAGAGGCCAAGAAAGCTGCACTTTGCTAGCTCACACTGAGTGAAAGCTGAAGAGCACTTAGGTATGCGGTCTGACCCCGGCAGGATCCCCCCGGGGTGCACCACAGCCAGTGCAGTGCGCCCCAGTTTGAGTTCCAACCCTTCGCTGTCGCCCGAGGGGTGCGAGGCGGCGGGCTGAGGCGCCACCGCCCGAGGAGAACGAGGCGAGAGTCGGCGGGCTGAGGCGCGGCTCCTCCCGCCCAGCGCCGCGACGACCCGGCTGAGGCGACACCGCCCGAGGGCCGCGCGGCGCGGGCGCCCTCTGCCGGCGGGCACTGCCCCGCGCCGCGCGCGAGGCAGGCTGGGAGAGGGACCGGCCGGCGGCGCGCTCCGCGCCATTTCGCCCTGCGCCTCACGGCCCGCCCGGCAGTCTGTCCCGCCATCACGGCCCCGCCCGGCAGTCTGTCCCGCCCGTTCCGCCAGCCAGAATTTCAGTGCGGATGCGAAGGGCTCCGGATGTCTCTTTCCGGACAATATGACCTTTTACAAATGCCCTTGTCCGTTCGTGCTTTCTTCCACTTCAGTTTATAGCTGCTGCTACCACTCACCTCTGTAACTCGGGCACCGTCTCCACGTTGTGAGCGTACACATCCAGTCCTGACAAGGCTACTTTCTCCACAGCTCTGAGGTCCCCTCGAAAGTCAGGAGTTAGGCATTCTACCAGGATTTTTGAATTCCTGAAAAGGAGAAACAAAATGAAGGCATCTATTGGATTTGAGTCGCTATTGCTGTAAAAACTCAATATATTAAAAAAACCCCAAACAAAACTACATAAATGATACTCTGATAAGCAAAGCACCATTAACTGAAGATACAACTCCAAGTACTTGTATTACAATTCAAATAAAACATGGTTTAATCCCTGATTTTACTGACATGAGTTGAAATAGAACAAAACTAATAACTACAACAGCCATTCCAACAGCCTCTCGAACAATCACATTCACTGTTTATACATGATTTTTCATGTGTTGTTGTTGCAAGTTAACAAGAGTTTAATGTCAGCTCCAAAATTCAAGGAGCTGTAATCCTGCCTGGTGGGGTAAGAAGACTGCACTACTGCCCTGGAATCTCATCTTGGTGTCCAAAAGCCAGATTTCAGCTCAGAAAGGTAGGTGGGGAAAACTGCAGGATCCTTTTGAACCCCAAGATACACTGGATAAAGGTTTAAACGAGGTTATACAAATTAAATCTGCACGTAGACAAGTGCACTATCAAACGGTGTGCAGGGCACCAGTGTAGAAAGGGAAGGTGGCACAGAGAAAGCAGAAAGGTACAATCACAGGCTTAGAGACAGACATCATTGGAAAGTGCAAAGCAATCTGATCACTGCTGAAAGAGAAACCTGACTGCTTCTGTCATGTGGTGACACTGTTATCTAAATCTACTGTGTTTGAGCCCCAAGCTTCAAGAATGAACATACCTCAAAAGTATGAACTCATTTCCTGGTAAACCAGCTGCCTGTTCAAAGAAATAATCCAGAGCTTACCTTTAAATAACCCTGGGCTACATTGGAAATGCATCCAAATTCAAAATACTTGGGGTCTATTACATGAGAAAGATGAAAAACAGAAAACCAAAAAGGGGACACAGATAGCCTAAGACATACTTTTGTATATGCATGGCCCCTGGAATAGTCAAGCTAAAGGTAGTTTTGACCTATATGCAGTAACGCATTCTAAAGTTTTAATTATTAAATTAACACATTAATGGTATACCTTTCTTTCAGGTGAGAGACTGTCTTTGCAAAGTGTTCTGCTCCACCATCAGGCATATCTAGAAGCATTTCAATTATTCAGTTAACCTTTCTGTTCAAGAAATGTATTTCCATATTAGCAAAGCCACAAAAATCCTAGAAATTCATATTAAAATACAAAATAATAAAGCAATCAAACCCCAATCTTATCTTACTGCTTATGCCAAAGGTTTACAACAGATATTCTACCCGAGTGTTGTTCTGCACAAAGTCTGTGATCATCTAGGACATATTTCAAATGTTTACTCTTGAATTTATCTATCTCCAAGTTCACTGTGAACCTGAGCATTGAATGGCTTTATCTAGTTATGGTTTTGGTCTGAGAAACAGTTCTACAAAAATCAAAATAAATATAAAGATTTGATTGCTTTTTAAAAATTTTATTTTAAACTGCTTTGAAGCTACTGGACTTTTCACCATACTGAACAGTCTTTACAGTGGTTTTCCCCACCTATATGCTGTCACCACAAAGGAGTCATTACAACCTCAGAAAAAGGCAATTTCCAGTTTTGTTATGTAGAATATATTCCAAGCTTAGTTTTTGGTAGGAAGTTCTGTAATGGCATTGCATATGAATGTTTGTGTTGTTTTTTTTCTCTGCTCAAGTATTATTGCATTGTGTATATGTATGTATTTTGGAAAAAAATATCATTATAGTAATATTTTATTGTTTAGTAGCAGTGTAACTTCTAATACATTTAATCCGAGAAATACTAAGAAAATGTAGACATTTTCCAAGTTTCAGCACTGTTAACAGATATAAAGTAGTAATCTTCAACAGCTATGCAAAATGATAAATGTCTATCACGGTAAAGTTATAAACACATACGAGAGCTTAGACTGGAAGAAATGAGTGACAACACACGAACCGTCTCTGTCCACAGACGTCAATACGACGTAATCCAAGCCCCACTCAGCTATGGCCTTTGCTGTGTTGTAAGGCTCCTGGGGATCCAGTGGAGGTGGGCTTTTTGCTGTTTTTACTGAACAGAACCTGCAACCTCTAGTGCATGTGTCACCCATCAGCTGAAATAAGAAAGATGTTCCATTGTGCACATCACTATTGTTTGGCTGAGAAACAGCTGCATAAGCTAGGTCAGTCCAAACCCATTACTAAGAAAAAAAAACCAAACCACCCTCGGACAGTGCTTTACTCTAAATTTCTTGCAATAAACCCATTCCACCACACTGAAGATCCAATAATACACTACAAACAGCTAAAATGTTAACAGAACACTTAAGAAATGGCTAATGGCTTACCATAATAGTAGCTGTAGCTGTAGCATATTCACCACCTCCCCAGCATTCTCCAATGTTGGGACAACGTGCTTCTTCACATACCTAATATTAAGAGACAGTAAATGTACTTGTCTTTTTGCATTGTTATTGGATATTATTATTATTCACCAATTTCAACAGCAGCCTCTAAACAAAACATATTTCATGATACATGAGATTAAGAGTTACATGTTGTCTTATAAGAAGCCAGTGGAATTGCTAGGAAGAGATGAATTGTTTCCTGACATCCATTACCATTCTCTACAACGCTAAAAACTCCTCTTAACTGCCTTATTAATTAGCACAGACTGTTGTTAATATTTTAAATTTTAAAATTGCTAGAATGTTCAGGCTATTATTCATCAAAGCATGATCCTACTCTGAAAGAAGAAAGAAAAAAAAGGTTCTCCATGCATACACATCACTTTTTACTATCTGGAAGGTATATTTAATGAAACATATATATTTCTAAAATTTCTTTTCATGCAAAACATGTATGTAACTCTCAAATTGTATGCTTCCATGAAAAGCAGTCACACATAGTATCTTCTGATCTCTTTGGTGATACAAGTAGTAAACCCTAGTATCTAAAATCGCAGCAAGAAAAACATGACTCTATTGGATTTGCCTCTATTCTTTATAAAATTCACTGCTTGTAAAAAGGATCAGCATTTGGCTTGGTTTCAGCACTGAACATCAAGCAAGACATAATTTCTACCTGTCCTACACAGAGAAATAATTTTGTAACTGTAAGAAAATACTTATTTCTACAGCAAAACTCAGTTGGTACTAGTTTTACCGTGTGAAGATTTAAACTTCTCAAGGTATTCTTGAGTTTATTGTAGTTCTTTCCCATAGGAATCTCTGTTTTCAGCCATGGAGGAAGTCGCAGCCTGCATAATATCAAGCAAACATAAAGATTAATACATTATTTACATGGTTCCATCATAGATCCACTTTAGTTTGTTATAGATCCCAACTAGGAGAGGTTCTTTGAAAACTGACGCAACTCAGCAACCAATATTAACATAATTCATAGTCATAATGGACTTTTCTCTTCCATGTTTATCATCATCCCAACATTCAGGAGTAGGAGTTCGTTGTTGCTGAGAGGTTTAAAACTCTTAACTGTACCAGTGGGATTTAAGAGTGCCAGCCTATGTTACACAGCTATCAAAAACTGGATCAGATTTGTAACTGGAAATGCGCGCGTGTGCGTTTGTAAGTATTTTTATTTTTTTTTTTTGTCCTACTCTACCAATAATACTTTTTCAACAGCAAAGCAGGGTGCACTCACCTACTGTTGCATATTGGTACAGGTCATGGCACAAGCACACAAAAAAATAAACCCACAGCTTAATGTTTTGTTGCATATTTGAAGTTAACGTGTTTGTTCTTTCTTGAAAAAATATTAAATTGGCAAGCCAGCAAGACAGAATTTATTAAAAATACATTGCATACATTATGTCGTTCATAGCAAGACACTGCAAGGAAGCAACTACAGTTGTTTAAAATAAGAATTTACCTTTCTCCTTTCTGACGCTTTAGATTGCCTTTATACTCAGCCCACGCGCTCTTGTCGGACAAGTCCCCAGATACGAAGTCCTGTAAGTCTGGTCCATTCTGCAGAAACTCTTTTTTTTCCTCTGGCAAAGAACCCGACGACCTGTGCTGGTTACACACATGGCTTCCGGACACCTGAAAGACGCGACACTTGCTGAATTATAAATGTACCGGCATTGTGCGCTGAGCTAGCCCTTTTGGCGGCCCATACACACCTCGCAAAGCTGGCGTAAGCATTTTCCCAAGCACCTCTAAGTCGAACATGTAGTGAATGCTCTTTTTCGGCCGTGTGAAAGGGACACAAAGCACAATCTCTTCGATTCACCGAAGAGATTCGGTGGCGATTAACCGTACGCTGCCGAGCCGGTAACAGGCGTAAAACCCATCACACCCCGAGGCTCGGCGACGGCAGCCAGCCCTCCGGCCGCAGCACCACCGGTGCCGGCAACAGTGCTCTGCCCTCTGTGAGCCGCCGCTACCGCGGCCCAGCCGGGCGGCCCGCAGCCGTCAGGGGACAAGCTGGGATAACGGCATCGCCTCCTGCCGCCGCGAAGCGCGCCGTCCCGAGCTCTCCGTTCTGTCGGGCCAGACGGCCCGCCCGGCGACGTTTGACAGGCCGGCACCCCGCTGCAGCACACAGCGCGGACTCACCCGTCCCTGAGGCGCTAGAAGCAGCCGCCGAGCAGCAGTGGCGGCGGCGGCCCCGCGAGAACGGCCGCGCGGCACCAGCAGCGACATGGCAGCGATCGCGGAGCGGCCGGCCCGGCCGATCGATCCTCTCAGCACTCAGCCGCCCGGCCTACCCGCCTCAGCCACCTCACGCGCATCGACCTTCGGCTGCTCTTGCCTCTTGGACGCCTACGTCGGCGCGATGACGCCAGGTGGCCACAGCGGCTACAAATACGTGATGACGTCAGACCCTGTCTCTTTCCGCTCTGCCTGCTGCGAGGTAAGTCGCGGGCCGGTGCCGGTATCCGGTGCCATCCGCCGCGGGCAGCTGTCCCGAGCGCCTCGCCCGGCCGCGGGCAGTTTACTGGGGCGGTCCCGTGTCCAGCGGCGCGTCCTGTCTCAAGCTCTGGGGAGAGGAAACCTCCGAGGCAGCGCCTTCCCCAGCAGCCCCCTCCCTCGACCGCTCCAGGCCAGAGCCGGGCCCGAGCTGGGCCCCGCTCTGGAGCTGTGCGCCCAGGCCGCCGCTCCGCTTCAGGCGTGGGGGGGATGTGGACGTCGGGAGCTGAGCCCGGCGCCGCGGCTGCTCAGTGGTGGCAGGGGAGGGTGGGAGCTCCGGGACGGCTGTCATTAGTCGGGCTTTCTAGGGTACGTGCGGCGGGAGGAGGAGCGGAACGGGCGCGGTGAGAGGGCGTCGGTTGGGGACCTGCATCTTATTCCTATGTCGTTCGCAGGATGAAGACCATTCTCAGCAACCAGACGGTTGACATCCCCGACCAAGGTACGTCTGCGCGAACGCTTGAAAGTCGTCGTTTGTGCTGACCCCGCAATTAACGTGCGCCTGTGTTTGATTTCCAGTGAGCGTCTCACTGAAGGGCCGGACGGTAATTGTAAAGGGCCCCAGAGGAACCTTGCGAAGGGATTTTAACCACATCAATGTGGAGCTCTCCCTCTTGGGGAAGAAACACAAGAAGGTCAGTGCTGCCGAGGTCGTTTCCCTGCACAGAGAGGGAGGGTTGGCTTGAAAGTTTCTTGACGGTGTGGCAGAGCAAAACAAAATTTTTAGCTGTGGGTAAACTGGTTAATTTTTTGCTTGCTTTGGTGTGTTCTGAAAGAGGCCGGTCACGTGGAGCTCCTGAGAACCTCAGGAAATGTGGAATTCTTGAAGTTCTGCTTATGTTGGAGTGAACTTGCTGATTTGATTTCTTTTTGTCAGAAAGTTACTGGGAAAGTGGTTGGATGGATCATTATATGCTGTGTCTTACAAACTGACTAGCTAGATAAACTTACCTGTGTTTGATTTCTGGAATTGGTAAGCTATGTCAGGACAACAGATGTCTACCAAAAAAAAAAGGGGGGGAAAGAGTAGCTGACACTGGCTACTTTTTCATAAGCATCACTAGAACCCCACACAGTATTATATTAAGAAGTTGATGGGTGATATCAAGGTGACTGGCATTAGAATTACCTGTTTACTGTTCAGATTTTCTAACATCTTCATGTAAAATATATTTTATTGAACACTAACTCTGCTTCTTTGAAGATTTGTCAGTAATTGAATACAAAAAAAACCTTTGGTTTATGTCTGTGGGTAAGGATTTGCAAGGCTTGAGCAAAGTTTGCCTTTAATAATCTCTGAAACAAAATACCTTTTTTTGTATTTGTGTTTGGGGGGCTTTTAAGTAGTTTACCTGATCATCATCTTGGTTGCAAAAACATTTATAATTTTGAAGTGTAGCTTAAAGCTTTGTTAATTCCTTTTTTTTTTTCACACAGCTACGTGTTGACAAGTGGTGGGGTAACAGAAAGGAGCTGGCAACAGTTCGCACAATTTGCAGTCATGTACAGAACATGATAAAGGGTGTTACACTGGTGAGTGGTATTTGTCATTTTTTGTTACTGACAATAATAGCCTTTTATTTCAGTGAGAGCTTTTCTAGCTATTCATGATGCAGATTTCCCTCTTTTTTTTTGTTGTTGTTCTTGCGCATGCTGTCAGACAAGTTCTGCATCTGGAGGAAAGCTTGAGCTATAAACTCTGGATGTCCCTTGGGATCACTGTCTTTTGTGAAGGAACTTCTTTCATTGTAGTTTGTGTTGTAGTCCAGTAAACGTTACACATCTGTTTAACCCTATGGTTGCATTCTACTTTAAGTGTCTGATGTTATCCTTTATCCTAGGGATTTCGTTACAAGATGCGGTCAGTGTACGCTCACTTCCCAATCAACGTAGTTATACAGGATAATGGCTCACTTGTGGAAATCCGAAACTTCTTGGGAGAGAAGTACATTCGCAGAGTGCGTATGAGGCCAGGTGAGTGTATCTGGAGAGGTGCTTCACCATTTCTAACTAGAGTTTCTGAGGTAGTGTCTTCAGGTGCTGGTAACAGATTATGAATGACTGTTGAAGCAGCATTTGCCTGCCTGAATTTATGCAACCTTGTGATACCTTTTCTGTGGTTTAGAATTTTTTAATAATAGTATGTTTGAAGTTTGTTTTTAGTAATGAGAACTAGCCAATTATTGTAATGTGAGTTTCAAGGAACATGGTGTTTTCTTTCATCATTGTATGATCCCAACAGTGCTTACAGTTGGAGAGCTGCAGGTACTTTGTGTTTCAGTTCTAAACATTGTATGTGAACTAGTTTCACCCCCATATTTTTGGCGTTTGAAGTGTTCTGAATTTCCTGATGGTCTTGGGGCATGCACAATAAACAAAAATTATCATTTTACCTATTGGTTTTATGCCTTGCCTATTTGGAGTTTTAGCAAAATGTCTTAACAGAGTAGGTTATGGAGTTTGTTAAACTTTTAAAAGGAAGAGACAAAACACTAAACAGTTATTTTTTTAAGGGTGCAGGGAAGACTTTTCATACCCATTTTCTGATAATTCAACTTCTCTTGAAGGGTGTAGGGTAAGGAAATTGAGTGGGATTGATGGCATTTTGGGGTGGCTTTAGCTGAAAGCATCAGACTTGCCCCAAAATACTGGGAGATACAGTGTGGAGTTACTTACTGTGTCATTAACTTTATTTTTCTGTGGGATTTTAAGAGCAGGTTTGATTATTGCATTGGATTTTTTAAGTTCTTTTTTTCCAAGAAAGTGCTAGCTTTAAAGCTAGTATCTATTGACTAAAATATAAAACCATATTGATCAGACTATAAAAGCATATTGCGGTAGTCTCATTAAAAATGAACATTTTCTCTTAGACCTTTGAATGTCATATTGTTTACTCCTTGTGAATATTCAGTGTTACTAGTATAAACCTGGTGCCTGATGTGTCAGGGGCATGGGTCTTCATTGACTTTTTGATTGAGGAGACTGGTTTTGTCTTAATGAACATCAGAATGTGGAAAATGGCACCACCTAGCTGATGAAGCCATGCTGGCAAAATCTCTGGCCGGTACACAGTGCTGGTGGTTAATGCTGTAGTGCAGTTGCATTTAAGTAGGCTATGAGTTGGTTGCTTTCAGTCCAGAGGATGACATGCGCAAATCTTCTGAGCTCTGAAACTATGTCAGGAAATACAGTTGTGGAAAGGATTTGGGGAACTCTTTAAAAGTCATAGAAGCTAATTATGGCCCAGAGTGCTACTTTCTAGGCCCTTAAAATGGGGCAGGATGTGAATACTGTTTCTTCAGTACACTTAACATCTCCACCAAAGATGCAGATTGTGTTTTCCTTTCTGTAGGTGTTTGCTGTGCAGTGTCTCAAGCCCAGAAAGATGAGCTGATCCTTGAAGGAAACGACATTGAATTGGTCTCCAATTCAGGTTTGTGACAGTAGAGGCATGGGAAGATACAGTGATACAGCCACGTTTATCCAAAGCTGTCAGCTTAGCAAAATGCCTATTCTTGAAACCCTGAGGTAAATGGCAGCTTATTTTTATTTCTCTAGTCACCATAATTTGCTTTTTGTAGTTTCTTTCATATTTTTTTTCCTACACATAGAGATGTTTTTATGAGTACAGAGAACCTGTTCCTCATTGTCTTTAGTCCACATTGATGGACTTTTTGGTGCCAAACTTTAGAGTTTTGCTTTTGTTCAGGTGTGCAGTAGTAAACTGTCACTGCCCAGGGTTTCCAAGACTGACTCAGTGAAATGCATTCTGCTTTTATTAGAACTGTCAGGATTTCAAGTTGGTAATTCCTTTCTGCAAATGGCAGTATGCTTGTTAGTTGAAATATTGCAAAGTAAACAAAGGCTGTGAGTTGGGTTGGATCTTTTGCTTTGTGCTGATGACCTTGTTTTGTCTGCAGCTGCCTTGATCCAGCAAGCCACTACGGTCAAGAACAAGGATATCAGGAAATTCTTGGATGGTATCTATGTCTCTGAGAAAGGAACAGTGCAGCAGGCAGATGAGTAAAATTCTGTTAGGTTGGTATCACCTTACTACAGATCCTAACCATCTCTACATGGAAGATGTTCTCAGTTTGGGGACTTGATGAGGTTTACCTGCTTGAATGAGGCTGTGGTTAAGCAGGTTCCCAAAAGGGTTGCAGTTGTGCTTGTAAAAGGCATCATGAGAACTATCATAAATTATGCTACATCTCTTGACAGCAACTTCACATTTTTCGTCAACTTGGTATGACACTACTCTATGGAGAATCTATCTCAAGTGCTGTGTTCTGTGCTGTGAAGGCTAGTTACGGTGGTGGCTGGCAATGTAAAACCAGTTGTCCTAGCATGGCAGACTGGTTCACAGCTAGAAGACTTTAAGAGTAACGTTCCTCCTGGTTGGACACTGACCTCACTAAAAAAAGTGGTCAGCGCATACTTTATATGTAAGGTCTTCTGTGTAGTTGGTGCATAAATGCTTGTAAACAAAGGTCTGCTCAACCACAGTGACTGTTTACATTGTGTGTATACATTTGCTGCTGACCTTGAGTACAAGGAGTTTTGGATAATGCAAGAATTTTAACTGCTGAAGGAATCTGGTGCATTTCAGCTGCGTGTGGTTCCATGCATGGTGCGTAACACTTGGGCAGGGTGAGACTAGGCGACTTGCAAATAAAAAAAATGTTGTGTGCCTTCTGAACTGAAGCTTGAGATAGAGTGTGCAGATAAAGTGACTTTGATGAACTAATGCTTTTTTTTTTTTATAAGCAGCCAGGTACTAAACTCTTGGAAGATGAAAAAAATTAGTGTTGCTCCAAGTTCCTTGAGAGACAGAGCAATTAAATAACTGCTTGTTAAATAACTATGACCTGTTTTAGGGCATCTTTAAGAAATACTGTCTAAATAAAACTAAGCAAATTCTTTCAGCTAGTAATGTGTGTCTTGCATTAAAACTATATCAGATAAATTAACTTGTCATATGCTTGTAAGCTTTCAGTTGTAAATTTGCAGTGCTAAAACCTTTCTGAAAGCTCTTAACTTTTTGTTTACAGTTGTCTGGAAGCTGAAATAAACCACCATGAGATGTGATATCAGCAAATACCACCTTGAAGAATCTGATACAAAACACACCACCATGAGAGGTTTAAGAAAATAAAACGTATTTCCTATCTTGGCTTCTTTTTTTTTTTAAGAACTAATTAATAATTACATGAACATTTTCAAAAGCTTTTGGAGAAGCATACTGTCACAGAGTAATGTAAGATAATGTTAGCATTGTCTTGTATGTTGCTTTATCAGTGTCTGAGGGCTTTCAGATTGAAGTCTGATGGTTTGGAAGTCTCATGACATATTACTTTGCTTTTGTTATTTTTAATACTTCCATTGTTCTTGCAGAAATGAGACTAAGAATCTTTCATGTAATTTCAGAACCTCAAACTGAAAAATGCTTCTGCGTACAACTCATGGAGGGAGATTGAGGCTTGTGGTGGCAGAGTTTGAAGTAGATTAGAAGCAAAACTGGAATGAGTAGAACCAGATTTGTAAGACCATTTAAGTAAATACAGAAAAAAATGGTAGTCTGAAAATGGGCTGCTTCAGCTATATTGCTCCATTGAGAAAACCAAGGATTTTACCTGAGTTCAGGCAGAGTCACACCAATAGTGGGTTGTCACTTTTTTGTTACTAATCTTGCAGTGTAGCTACACCTAGTTGGGATTTTGTGTCTTCCTGAACTATGGTAAAAACCACTTTGTCACTTGGTACATTACACTTAGTAAAAAAGATACATAGAAAATACTTGGGTAATTTGGCAACAAGTGGCTAAAGCTTAATACTGGAGATGGCATCTGTGCACACCGGAGAGATGTGAAAAATTGCCCAAAGCATCCATTTGCATGATTCTACGGAGGTCACAGGGGTGTGCAGTGCCAGTGTCTCAGCCTGGCAAAGACGCGGTGCTGAACTACTGGTGTGGACTTTGTGCGTGGCCTGCTTAGTGTTTTTGAGGTAGGTTCTTGTGCTGTGTAGATTGTGCAGCTAAAGGGGTCTCCAAAAACTCCATGGTCCCACCATGCACACAGAATTGAGGAGCCTCAGTGTAGTGTGCTTCAGCTGGATTCCCCAGTTGCTAAGAGTAATAACTGGTCTGTGTCATTGGGTGGTGAAAGCATGTGGGCACATCCAGCACCCATCCGTGCTCTGTACTGTGCTGGTAGAATGCTTCATGGTGTAAAGTGGGCAGAGTGCCCAATTTTTTTTGTTAGGACTTGTTGAATTGAACAGATCACCTTCCATGATCTTGACCAATACTTGAAATAGAAGAAATAGTGTTTCTGTTCTGGGGAACTTAAGCCTTGAGATAACAAGCTTCAAATGGGAAGGGGTTGGGGGTTTTTACTGTCTTAAAAATGGTCCTAGCCAGGGTAAAAGAGTGTGGAGTGGAGGAAGACAGTAGGAGTTGAACTGATGCCTCTTTTTGCCCCTTCCGGTTCTAGAGCAGCTTCTCTGCTCCACTTCAGAGGGTGTGGTACCTGCCAGGGCAGAGATGGATGAGCATGTGTTTTGATGCTGACTGAAAAGCAGGCCAGTGTGAATTTTAAATGGTGCTACTCTTCATGTGAAGAAGAACTTGGGCTCACTTTGAGATTTACCAAAACTGACCAAATCTCTGAGTTTGGTCCATGAAGGGCTTAAATGCAATAGCAGTTCCATTTGTCCCTTAAGAATGTTATGCCTGGGTTGGCAGCATTTGTTTAATGCAGCAGCAAACTCCTCTCGTGGTTTTAACTCACCCATGGCTTGCACTGGCACTTGACTAGAGTTAAGGTGATAACATGTTTGTCTCTCTGAAAAAGGGTGGTTCAGAATTCTGTTAATCACTCTCAGGTGGATTAGTAGTGATTGTGGTATTCTCTGCTAGTATTTTTTTTTCCACACTGCTGCCCCATTTTGGAGGTGAGAAACTCAGATTGCATGTGACTGACTTGCTTTCTATAGGTCCTGTTACTTCTGCTTAAACCATTGATATCTGAGCTCTACTTCCCCCAGTATGTAAGAGAGAGAGGTATGTTGGCCAGTTACAGTGTTGGCTTGGATTTGTTCTTTCAGAGGTATCTTCAGAAGCTGGCCCAGCACATTTCATTCCTGGTTTTGTACTTGGTTGGAAGTTTGTGAGTTTTAATAACGCTTTTATTTGTAAACCCGAACAATGCGGTTTCGTGCTCAACAGCATTGATAACATGAATGTACATCACAGGATGCTTTTGGTCCAAAGAGGTTCGTAGAAAAGTGCATATCAATTCTCACAGCTCAGCATCTCTAAGTCAAACTGTGAAAGGTTATTCCAAGGTACAGGAAAGTCAGAAAATGTTTCTTTTTTAAATAGATGAATTTATCATGTTCGTACAGAAGTTAATACAGAAAGTCATTTCACCAGAAATAAATGTCATAGGTCTTTATGTGCAAATGATTACTTCCTATTTTCCAACAAAATGCTTGGTGTGTATGACTGGAGTGACTCATGTAGTGCTTTTCTACTTGGCTGATATGCATCATCCTCTGTAGAATGCAGACAGTGATGAATCTCACTGAAAATGGGCTTGTGCCCCCTTTTTAAAACAAAACACAGATGCACTGGATGCTTTTGGCCTTAAAACGTTTTCTTCTTTTTCTTTTGTGAAAAATAAGAATGGTCAAAAGTAAGATAAGGGTAGAGAAAAGGCAGCAGGCAAAGAATATTAATGGCTTCTTCTGAGAAATAAACAAGCAGAAGCTACACTGCCTTTCTTGGTCAGAGGGACCACAGGCTGAATAGTCGGCAGGAAAGCCATTGTTACTTATCAGGTTATTGTAAAACTTTATTGAAGGCTTGCCTTTGGAATCTGAAGTGAAGAATCCAAATCTGGGCTTAGATTTTTCTTCAGTCAGTTTAAATGCGTAGTAGCCTTTAATCTTGACTTTATCAATGTAGTATGCTGGGAAGAGGGAGGAAAAAACAAAAACAGTGTTGTTAATAAAACCTTGCATGACCTGCAGACCTTCTGATAATGAGTTAAGATTTCAATTACCAACTTTAAAAGCATAATTGCTTCATAAAATACTTGCATCCGCTTCTAATAATACTAGATCCTGCTGCCTTAAATAAAAACAATGTTTGTTTTTTTTTTAAAGAAGCTAAGAGTTTGGGAATCTTATGGAGCTACTCTGTGAAAGCTGGATTTGAACAGGGTTAGAGTTTGGAACCAGCTTTTCCCAAGAAAAGCCAGATGCCGCTCTTTCAGCTGCCCTGACTCAAGGGGGGGAGCAGCTGCACATATGTGCTGTGAGAGATTTTGGAACATCCGTGCCCTCTTCCAAACCCAGCTGCTCATTGCTGCAGCACTGCTTGTTCTGCTGCTGCACTGAAGTGTTGGGTGAAAGTAATGAAATCCTAACTAGCAGTCTTTGGTGTCTAAGCATCTCTCCTGCTTGTGTAATCAGAAAAGTTTGGTATGTGACCCAGATAAAACAAGAACCTTGTACATGGTTGGAGAGGGGATCTTCCTGTGAGTACTACAAGCTACTATGCTGTCTGGAAAGTAAGATGGGTATACTATAGTGAGACACATTTAAACAACCCTTAAAAACTTACGTTTGCAATGTGCAATTAGCACAGAAGATAAATTGGTAAATGCTCATTAGTCTCCCAGTAATTGAGAAAGAGCTAAATACTGAAGAGGGGATGCTTTGTTTCTGAAGCTGTGCTTAGCCATGAGTAGTAAGATACATCTCATTTTTCACATAGCTAGCTCCAAGTGAGAAACCAGGATGGTATCTGGGGACAGGCGCCTCACAAAGCTTTTTGACATCTCACATTTGGCACTTGCCAATGGAGAGTAACATGCAGAGAGATATTGTACATCTCATTTTGGCTGTATGGCTCAGGTACTGAGGCCTTCCTGGTATTCTGTGCCTTGCTGCTTTCCTTTTAGAGTTTGGTTGGAGGAAGAGGGATGGAGGGGTTAGGCCACCGTGGCATCTCTCATGCAAGAAGCTATTGCTGAAGAACATTGCCTTGATAATTTTTGTCCTCTACCTCTGTAGTTACTAATTTTTCTCAAGTGTAGAACTAGATTTCTGGCAGTGCAGACTTCCATCACAAGCAGCTCCTTAAGAATCTGGTGACTTGCTGCATTTCTTATACATGTCCCTCTGGGTTTCTTGTGCTTTCCTGCCCAATAGCAAGCAAGTAATGAGGCTCCCACCTTTTGTTATAGAGTAGAAATAAGAGCTCTTGATCTGAAGTGCCATCTTCTACAACTTTCTGGCTAGTTACTTGCTGTCTATGCATGCCCAGGTGGCTTCTCACATGGCTTAAACTGGAAGCTGCCATGGCTCGTTTCACATGAGGGGCTTGATGCTGTTGCTTTGTATCTGCCCTGAGCACATATGCAGAATTGGGCCCCTCGGGAAGCTGAATGCTGCTAGCTGCTATCATATCTCTATCGTATACTCACCTTTTAAAACTTCTTGTACATATTTTCCTAAGTAATAATTTCGAAGCTCATCATTGTCTAAGGACTGGTCATCTATTCCATTTGCTGTGACGTAAATATCGATGTTGCCGTAAGTGTTTTTAATCCACCTGAGAACTTTGCGCAGTCCCCAAGGCACCACTGCCAGACGGGACGGGGAGCTCAGGCAGGTGATATCCTGCAGAAACTGGATGTCACGATCAAATTCATACTGGTTCCCATTCTGAGGTTCATGAATCACAAACCTGGTGGTGAAATGATTCAGTGCGTAGAAGTCAGCTGCACCTTTGACAAGCTGCTTTTCCTCGCTTGTGAAAGATGGCAACAAAGAGTATGAGAGGCCTTTTCTGTGTTTAAGGTTGATATATTCCCTCATAGTAGCTGGATAGTCCCCAGTCTTAAATATGGGGTCAGCAAACCAGCCTATTTCAAACTGAAGAAACCTGTTGGCAGCTTTTGAATGAGATTCAGAGTAGGGGTTGGCAGGCTCAGCCCAGTCTGAGTGCAGCGACAGGGACACTTTGCCATTCTGAAAGGACCGGTACTGCTCGTCATACATTTTCCACGCCAGGGCATGTGCTATTAGTAAGTTGTGTGCTGCCCGATACGTGTCATTGCTGCTCCTGTTGTAGATATCACCTAGCCGGTTAGGCTCATTTATTGTAATCCAAAGTTTAACCAAATCCCCGAGTTCCTGAAAGCACAAAGCTGCGTAGTCTTGAAAGGCATAGGCAGTAGACTGATTCAACCACCCTCCTGTCTGCAGCAAAGGACCCGGCAGGCCCAGATAGGCATGAGTTGGGTAATACAAGGTGACCATGGACTGAATGTTGAGCTTCAGTACTTCGCTAATCACACATCTGTAGTACCTGAGAACTTGCCTGTTGACCACTGACAGATCTCCATTGGGTAAAATCAGTGACCAGTCAAGTGCGAATCTGTAATGGGTGACTTTCATTTTTTCCAGGAGGTCAAGTTGCTTTTTAATACTGACAAAATCTGTGCACTGTGCTGGTCGCGTTTTTAGCTTCACTCCTTTGACTCTGTGCAGGAGCCCATCTCCTGTGACATTCCAGAGGTACAGGCTGGAATCGCAGAACTGTGGTGAGGAAGCCACGGACTCTGCCTGTGAAAATAAAGATTATACGTTACAGTGGGGTTTACTGAAATGAATGCCTGCTTGTAGTGTGCATTTCTGTCTGTGTTTGGCTGAGGGATTAGTGCTGGCTGACAGAAAATCTGCTCAGGTGGTCTGAGGGAAAGAGGATAACTGTGACACACCTATATTGGCTTTGTGTTAGTTGTTGTCTTACCCATGTTGTTCCTACTTTGGAAAACATTAAAACTGAATTCTTCTTTCTGTCCAGCTACACACTGGTGTTTGCTCTGGTACCAAACTATGTGACACCTATTTTCACACAGATAATCTCCTGGATTGTATTCACTCTGTGGTCGAGCAGTTCTCAGGCAGGAGAACTGCATGGCAGGTCGTAAGAGCAAGCACCAGCATTTATATGAGGCAGGCACAGATTATTTTGGCACTGTTGCTGAGATCAGCCCTGTGAAACTGGCATAGTGTTACCTCATTTTACCAGTAATCCTTCTGCCTATGCAGCTTGTAGCATTTAGTTACATCTTTTATTACCTACTACTAGCTGAAAAAGTTGTGTAGCATGTGATCTTTTTTTTTCCCCCTATTCCATTTTAAAAAATGCTGCTTGTAGGATTTGGAATCCAATATAGTAAACTTTAAAATACTTAGACTAAATCAGATTTTTACTTAAAGCTGGCTTTTCCATGCTGTAATTTAACAAAATATATAAGCTTTACTTTTTTCCTCCTGGTTGTTAGCAAATAGGTTAAATTATAGAGTTTTAGTGTTATTTTTTGAGGCTGGTATTGGTTGTTGGACTGTCTTTCTGTATGTGATGACAAAAGGAGTATTCCAACACTGGCCATACATACTCTTAGCTTATCTACCAGATTTAACATAGAAATAGATATTGTAGAAAACAGTTTGGAAATCAGGTGGTACGATCTGTTTTCAGTGGCAGCTCAGATGGTAAGGGCCATGTGTGCTTATGATGGTTATCTTTGCTGTGGTGGTCTTTTTAAAGAATGGTAAAGAGTCCACTTGTCTAAGTGGCACTTAGAGCCAGGATCTGGTTCTGTCTTGTTCAGTAGCTTTAGACAAGACCTTGAGCCTTCACGTACCTCTGCTGCCACGAGCATAACCACCTTGTCCCTGCCCTGTGCCACCCTCTCTGTCACAGACATCCTTATGGATGTCACTGCAAACTGGATTGGGAAACTCCTGGTTAAAAAATAACCCAGTGACAATTGGTTGGGGTCAACTTCTTGCTTTCCCGATCTGATATGCCACATGGAGACAGATACAAGCCAAGGAAAGGCAAGGGAGGTCCAGCCTTGGAAGGGCTCCTGCAGCGGGGTCTGCTGCTGCAGAGCACCCAGCACTCTACAACTAGGTCACCTGAAAACCTGTGCGGTGCATAAAGCTGACCCTAGGCAGTTATGGCTAGGCTTAACTTCTGTTTGTAGTGTGCACTGAGATTCGTGAATGTAAGGTGCTGTACAGAGTCATTTAATCACAGAGGTAGTGATTGCTCTGCTCTGCCTCCAGCAGTCTTCCCAGTGTTTTACACTTACCTTGAGAACGGACTCGGTGATGCCCCAGGAGAAGTCACAGGAGAACTGAGCTTGCAAGCTTGGGGTAGACTCCCTCGAATAGAAACCATTTTCTCGTATGATTTGTCTATAGTAAAGTGCAGATGACTTGGGAATCCTTTCCTTCTTTTTGCTTTGGAAATCTACATAAAATAATCCACGCCTGATGTTGTAAGCATGTTGCCATTCAAAGCCATCAAGGAGTGACCAGGCTGTGTAACCAAACACATCTATGTTGTCATATTTAACAGCTGCATAAGAAAAAGTAACATCCATGAGTGTTACGTTTAGGACTCTGACATACATAGTTACGAGAAAGATCACAAATCTTGAGGATTTTCTTTACACTCATAGGGTTATTGGCCCATCACAATTCATTGCGACACCATGGCAGCCATTATGCATCTTAGGCTTTGCTAATTAAAAAATGTATGTATCACTAGTTCCTTAAATTACTGTAGGTTGGGGTGTTGGTTTTTTTTTTTATTTCTCTACTTTGTATTTGTTATGAAGCTAAAACTCTCTACCTTTTGTTGAGAAGTCTTTGCAGGCTCCTAACATTTACAAATTTAAATTCCTAGACTGAAAAATTAAATCTATTGGTATGGGACATGACTTTAGAAGAAGCTGGGTGGCTCAACTCAGAGACTGAAATGCTTGATTTATTCATGGAATGGGTGCACTATATGTGTCCATCAGGCATTCTTAATGCCCCTCCACCTTGCAAAGGAGTTTATGTACAATCTTACGCGTATAATATGAGAAAGATGACAAAATAACTGCTTTGAGACCTGGAACCCAATTCACTGAGAAGGGCAGCAGAACTTCCAAAGCAGCTTTTTGCTGGACACCAACCAACAATAACGTTAGTTACCCACTTACAGCTTGTGCCAGCTGGCAGCCTGGAAGTCCAAACTCCATGCTCAGTGGTGTTAGCTGCCCATTGCATCTTTAAGCTAGGAAATAACACAGGGTAACTCCTCACAGTAAGCTTATAAGAGCTGCAATATTAAAGGCAAAGCAGTGGGGTTACTGAGGATTTTGACACAGACAGATGGACAGTCATATTTTACCTGTTTACAGCACTACCCTCAAACACACGTTGTGTTCCCTCTGTTACACAGAGTAGCTCCTTACAGCCTGTTACACCCGACTATAACAGCCACCATCCCCTGACAATTTGGCCAATATAAATGATGCTTTTAGGTTAACATGATCTAGTTGATTTTTGCTGCAAACAGCAAATTTATACCTGACTTCTCTGTAGGTAAAGCTATGACAGTGTGTTTCAGATGTTTATTCCTGATCAGACAAATTAAAGTTCAGTTAACAAAAAAATGCATTAGTTCAGAGTTAAACCTGTATTTTGAGTCAGACACAAAATTGTAGATGACAATTCCTGAGACGTAGCTACTCCTGAACATTGAACAAATATTTTGGAAGCATGAACCCATGGATGGTTATTATAGCCAGGTCTGATGTAGAGGATTTAAAAAAAAATAAAATATATATGTCCAGAAATTGACCTGTTCCACACCTTCAAATCCAGGCCTGCATTGAGACTTTCCTCCTGTGGCTCTGCAGTATGTAAAATATCATAAACCAAATACTGTGATGGGACCTCCTCAAAGCATGGAAAAGGCAGGACATACCACAGAGTTGCACTATGCGAACAGTTTGAACCAATTTTAAATGCATCTGGATAATCTTCATCTGGAGCTTAATTGCATTTGTTGGTGAGTACTTCCTGATTTGGTGTCATAGTAAACAATTACTCATGTTTTCCCTTTCCTGAGGATAAGAAAGGCTTTTTGTAAAGGGTTCCAAGCCTTCCCATCACTGCAGCTGTGAGGATGGCTCTTGGGACCACTGGCTCTCCCCCTCCCAGCACCAAACCTACAAACTGGGCAAGGGCGAAAAGAAATTCTGTTTTTGTAGAGGCTTTAGGTACTAACAGTGTTTATATTTCATAAAAAAATAAATCCTTTTGCCTTTAGAGTGTACCCCTGTACACTGGCTTTATATAGGGCAAATACCACGATGAAAAGCATGGTATCTCTGTTTGGCGTACAGTAACACTGCCTGGAGAACGGCTGCCCTTCCGATGATTTCCTTGGCACATTCTGTGTTGGAGTAGGAACACCCAGCATGGCAATGACAGTATGCAGTCCTGGTTTTCTGCTGTCAAGGTATGTACCTGCACAGAAGTTTTACAGTTGAGCTGCCAGCTGTCAAAAGTGACCCAATAGGGGTTTTTTTTCATATGTTTCTGACACAGTTTTGCACTCAGTTTTAAAATCAAGTGCAGATGCTGGACTTCAGCTTTTTGGGATAGGGCTTATGGGTTTTTTCTGTGTTTGTACAACACCTAGCACCAGCAGATCCCGAGTCATGACTTATACAGTATAAATAATAATTAACCTAGTTGCTATTATCTCTTAAAAAAAAGCCACATTTAAATCATTCCAGAGCTAAATATGAGATGGTCTTTAAAAGCTCCCCGAAAATCCAATAACTAACCCATGTACAAACCTTGCAAAACCTTATTAATGAAGTTTTTCATCATGTAAATGGCTGTGGTGTCATCTGTTTTCACATGGCTGTCGGTGAACCAGCCGTTCTCCGCAATCAAGATTCGAGGACTGTTGTATTCCAGTTTAATCCAGTTCAGCACTTCCCTCAAATTGAGTGACAAATTTTGTCCCATTTTTGGTAGCGTGTTTGGAGGTTTAAAGTTATTAGGACCAAAGGAAAATGCAAAGAAGTCAGCTGTTCCCTTGATGTAGTTTTTTTCATCCTCAGTAAAGCGTGGCAAAAATGAGAATTCATTTTTCAGTTCTTCTGGGTAATCGCCATCGCCATGGATGGGTTTAGCAAACCACCCGAGTACTCTCTCCATAGACTGCTGGCATTTAGAAATGTCCAAAGCATCTTCTGATTTGTTAGGTTCGATCCAGTGGGATCCCAACACTATGGATATCATCCCCTTCTGATATGGTTGAAAGTGTTTTTTGTAGTTATGCCAAACTTTTGCGTGAGCCTGATGAGAGAAAAACAGCATTAAATTCTAACTCTCCAATAAATCTCTGTGTACATGGGCGGCTAAACAGGCATCTGATTCACTGCAGACTTCTATGGATACATTAACAGTTAAGGCACACACGGCTGTAACGGGCAATTGTTGTACTTCAAGGTGATGGTAATGTCCAATATCCCACGTGTGCTGCTCCTATGACACATTAGGGCTGTGCTTTTTTGCCTTTTAACATAGGTCTGAATCTCAGGAGAGGACCCAGCAAGGAGGTGAATGGCTGTTAGATGGACACTTTGGGACTAAACAGCTGTTAATGTGGGATATGAACTGCATGACATAGGCAGACCCATCTAGGTCTTTGTCAAGCAGCGATTGCTGGTACAGTACAATTGTTCCATAAATTGTGCATCTCAAGTGATGTTTCTTTTGTTGGTGTTGTCTCTGTGCTATTAACTGCTCTGTGCTATGGAAGGGTTACATGGATTTACTCTGACCAAACCATGTCTGCCCCATCCCTCCTCCTGGGATACATTTCCATGTGGTTTAGTTTGGCCTTATCATGTGAGTAAGTGTTCAACTTCTGGTATTTGCACAGTCCATAAATGTAAAAACTTGGAGAAAGGACCCAGCTGCAGAGTCTGAACCCGAATATCAAGTTTCACAGTTCTGTTTGAAAATTTTGATCTGTGCTTTTAGTTCATTTCTTCTTTGAAGCTGCTATAATAATAATTATTTTTCTGACAGTACAT
Source organism: Heliornis fulica (assembly GCA_013399135.1). Taxonomy (NCBI): domain Eukaryota; kingdom Metazoa; phylum Chordata; class Aves; order Gruiformes; family Heliornithidae; genus Heliornis; species Heliornis fulica. Next base: position 1,670,725 of record VXBZ01011998.1, read on the forward strand.
GCAACAGCACAGAATGACACTCTCTCTTTAAGAGCAACACCACCTGAATTTTAAAACGAAATTTGGCAGCAGTATCTCGTGAGAGCTGCTTATTACAATGTGGGTTATAGGCTGGGTATGGTATGTTTTTGTAATTGTAATCAGCCAAATAGGGGCTGCCTGGGTCAGACGGGAGTTTTGCTATTTGTGTTGGTGATGATCAAAGCAGACCTTGAATCACATCTTAATTCCATTTTTCTGATTATCATTGTGGTTTAGAAAGCATAACATGGTCACACACAAGAATTACCATCAAATGTCATGTTGTTAATTACTTAAATAAGAGAATACAGCAGTGAGAATTTACACACACAAAAAGAAATACGTGGGAGGCTGAGGAACCACTAGCCTTGTCAGCACTCCATAGGAAAGGGGGAGAGCTGGGGTGTCAGAGCAGGGCAACTCTGGGTTGCAGCGTGAAACACGCCAGAGGGTCTGACACGGGAGAGGAGCTGACCTCTCCTAGCTGAGGAGTTGTCAAGTAACTCAGGGTTTACCTTATTCCTGACATGTGGCTCTACACTCTTAAGCTGGAAAGAAACTAACTGTTTGCACCCAGAAAAGCCATTGAGAAGCATTGTGAAACAGAACGCCGAGTTAGACTGACATCATTACCAAGCCAAACAACATTGCTTACCTTTGACAATAATTTCAGTTAATTTATCTAGAAACACACAGCCTTGACAGTTTAAAAAAACAAAAGAGCAGATGTCAGGTAGATAGTTGGCTAAGCTAGGGAGTACCGAAGAATTACACTTTGTGAAATTTTGTGTATCAGTTGTTTATGGTTTCTAAGGTCATGCTCGTAACATTTGTTCAAGGCCTGTCTTTGAAAATACTGATAAAGTAACATTAACCTTTGAAATGCAGGTTCTGCAGCTGAAAAAAGAAGTCAGCAAAATTGGACTCGTGAGGTGAACTGCAAGATACATTTAAAATATTACAAAATGTATTTCAGCCTCATCAGAAAATGTAAGTGGCCAGTGCCATCCCCTCACTAGTCTGGAGCGGGTGCTGAGCCCAGGCTCTGTTCTCTGCCTCTAGTAATTTCTCACCTGGCTAGTATAGGGTTTTTTTTGACCCAGATACAGGCTACTAACACCACAGTTTAATGGAAGGTATATGGTTCTGTTGGCTCAACAAGAAAAACCCTTCTGAAATCAGCTTTGTCACACACAGGGCCAAGTAGCATGACAACAGCAGCAAGTAAATCCTGGCAGTGATGCGTTTCTAGGTGAAGCAGAGAAAGACCGTTTGTCAAAAATCAACTAATTAGACTGCAATATTGTCAGGTAAAACATAACTGGGGACAACTCTTTGTATTCATAAGCACTGTCAAGAGGTTGATTAGGAGACAGTAATATTACTATTAAAAACATTGTCTGCAGTAGAGAATAGAGCCCCAGCCACAGGAGTAGACCTCAAGTACAACTAAGGACATTTAATGAGAGTCATCACAGGTTTCCCATACACAAATCATATGTATTACTGATGTCTTACTAAGGGTTAACTATTGGAAAAAAAGCCATTTGTCTATAGTGACATTTTTTGCAGACATATCAGGGACAACAGCATTTGCTTGCCTGTAATTCTGTTTCAGTTGTTAATTAGCTGGAAAGCAGCTTAACATTCTTAAAGGAAGGTGTTTGCTCAATTCAAACTATTGTTGATGGAAAAAACCTGATTAATAGAATTCATTCTGTAAGACCACATAGGAAGCAAACATCAGTTTAAAAGCTGTATTGTACATCGGTTTGGCTATTTTGAGTAAATCTTAGCTAATTTTTCTTTTTTTCAGTTAGAGTTTAATCCCTAATCTTTCACTTTCCTTGTTAGATCAAGGACAAATGTCAAGGCTATGTACACAGTGAAAGCAGGATCAATATCGCGTATTTATACTAGATACATAAGACACATTAATTTCAGCATGTTTTTCTGGTATTAATACCACAAATTATTCCATTGTCCTGAAAGTCACAGAGTGCACTAAATCAGGTATTATTAACCCTGTAAGAAGACTAGGTAAGATAAGTCAATTTAATAAAATCAAGATGACAGTATTGCTCTCTCATTGTGAAATAATCTCATACTCCTTCAAACTCCAATCCTGTAATTTATCATGTACATATGCAAAGAGTTTACTATTCAAAAAGTAATGCTTAAGATGTACTATAGTCAAGCAGTTTTTCTTGACTGTCTCAAGAATGAGCACATGAGGCGTCAGGGGTATATGGAGTTGTGTGCTGGAGAGCAAGTGCATTTAGGAAAACTGGAATTTTAAAAATATTAATAAAATTATTCTGGCATTGTGTTTAATTGGTTTTCGAGCCATGAAGAGCTAGAATAGAGAGTCTGGTGATGATGGTGTTAAACTTCACTTTAGAAGAAGGGCAGGTGTGTGTGACTGATTTGCAGAGTTTATTTCAGTTCAAGGCACTTTTGGTCAGTGGTAAAGATGGCACATAGTAAAGCTAAAACCCTTATTTTACAAACTGACTCTGAAGCTCAGTCCTTGTGAAGGCAAAAAAGGCCTCTTGAGATGGAGGTGACTAAACTTCTAAGAGGGTGGCTTGAAGGACCAAAGCTTTACTATCAAATTTGTTGTTCACTAACCATCTTGGATTTGGATTGTGTATTTCCTCATGATTTCAAGTGAAAGAAAGCTAGCCTGAAAGTACCAAATCATACCCAAAAATGTTAATCAGTGCTGCATTTTACATCATCACTGATGGCTGCTACTGTTTGAAAAACCTTCTGGCTAAGGCATTTACAAGCATAGATGGTTCTGCTGCCCACTCTACAGCTTTACTTGATGGAGCCAGACTTCCCTCTCCCTCTAAGAAATATGGGCACTCGTGTAGCTTCATCACTGTAGATCCTGAGGAAAGGAGGCCTCTTGGGAGGAAGGGAAGAGAAATGTCTGGTTCAAAATAGAGATACAAATTATTCTCTAATCGTTCGGTAGAAATTTGGTTTTAAGGAGAATGAATTATGGGACTTCTCTGGGACATGCCCATCCAAAGTTCCCCAAGGCAGCAGTGCTCACGAGATCCCGGCAATGTGAGCTACCAAAGCAGCTGAGCACAGTGATGAACCCCCATCTGTGATGTATCTATATGGAGACACCACATTTGAAAGGGAATTTATTGCCTTTTCCCATTACACGATGTGAAGGTGTGTCCATGAAGAAAAGTTTTAGGGTTATCTTACTCTGACATTATTCTCCTGGCCTTTTCTGCAGATGGAAAGGAGTGTGGCTGATCCTTAACAGAAAGGAAAAAAACCCAGCCCTTTCTGCCTGTTACGTAGCAAAGGCAGGACTGCCCAGAAAGCACTGGCACAGAGGAGGGAAGGAGAGCTTTGGTCTGCGGTGTATGACAAACACACAAACATCAAGCTGAGGATGAAAGAACATAACTATACCCAGAAAAACGGTAATAATATAGCAGGTATATATCTCATTTAGCTCCTGCCACAATGATTCATCCGCTTTGTATTTTCTTGCATTTTCTTTGTATTTTCTTGTATTTTCTTGTTTTCTAACAGTAAATAAATCTTGTCAGGTTTATTTACTGTTAAATCAAAGAAATCCATCTAATTTTTCATTGTGCGTTTTTTTCTTCTCTGCCTCGGTATGACAGCTGCCTCAGAAGTTTTTATATCTTCTTTGATGTGTCTTTCAAATTGTCACATGGCAAGTGACATATTATCATTAATTGTTTTCTGATCTTGCCTCTGTGAAGTACAGTCTCCTTTAATGAAGAGAGGAGATAAATTTCTGACGGCCACTCTCCATCTGGCACAATATTCCACATGCCCCTCGTGTCAGTAGCAACGATCATACAATTGAACAGAGATTTATCTAGGTGACCCACTTAGCAATTTATAATTGATAAGCATCAAACTTTAAATTTCCTATTAATTTTCGTGGAGATAGTGCCAGGTCTTTTTAAAGGATCAGTAGCAATTATTACCCTCTGTGTGTGAAGGGCATACATAGTAAAGTGCAAATATGCTTTTTTAATTGAAATTTTGAGCTCTTCAGAAAGGCTTGAAAATCATTATTCAGTAATTTGCTGTGTAATAGAGTAGTGGCCAGATTAATTTCTTTTGAAGATTACAGACCTGTTTTTCCTGCTCAGCGTGTTCAGTGGGTTGACTGGGTAATGTGCACTAGGTGGCATGGAGAATAGTATTGTCTTTCCACAGCCTTGACATGGACAAGAAGATGGCTCTTCCTAAAGCCGCTGACTTAAGTGGGAATCTTTACAACAGCCTCAACAGGCTTTGTGTCACACTGCCAAAACCTGACATTTTTTGTTGGTTTCTTATTTTAGGGACGACACTGTTGGTTTGTAGTGGTAATTTAGAAGGTGCCCATAATACAGTGTCTGAGAAACAGGTTTGCAGATGTCAGTCCTGAAATCTCTTTAAAGAGAGATTCTTATAACATTCCCTGCCTTTCAAAGGAGAGACAATGTTAAACAAACTGAACTTTTAGACACCCACAAAATATCTGAGAAAGATTCTGGCTACTTGGATTGAAACTTTTAATATGATCTACGACTTCTATGAAATGGCTGGCTTTGTGTTTTATTAAGAAAGAAAAATATATAAGAAGACTTGACTCATGCTGACTGGTACCCTAAGAGCTTCCATTACACCTCCTCCAACTCCAGTTCTGCAAATATTACTATAGAATTTGAAATTCTTCATGATGACCTAAAATCTTAAATTTTACAGTGCAATGGCATAGAACTGCTAACACATTAGGTAATCTTCATGGAGCTGTAAGAGAGATACCACATGTAAACAACTTCTGCCCAAGTATAATAAAAAACTAGTTGTTTTTTACAACTAGTTTTTTACAACTAGGCTGTGTGTTGCTGAAAGTCTCATTAACTCTTTCACTGAAGTGATTTATTTCCTGCTCAGATTCACAGACTTTAAAGATAGAACTGACTGTCAGATCGAGTCTGAGAGTTAAACAATGTTGACGAAGGAACTCAGGTCACAAATGTGTATACCAGTCCAGTCTGTGTCTGGCTTCCTGGCTTCCTATGTGCTGTGTGCTGCTTACATAGATTTTACCAAGTGGGAAAATGCCAACACCGCCTAGCTGGTATCCCAGTGTGCCACTCAGAGATGCAGGCAAGAAATGCCATAAACATAACTTTGTATTTCTTACATGTATTATATCAAATATATTTTATCTAGCACTTGAAAATAGAAAAAAATATGGAGCATCAGTTCTCTTGGAAATGCTTCACAAATCTTTACAGCTAAATCACTCTCTTGCTAAGTCTGAAATCAGTTTATGGCTCAGGATTCTTGATGACTTTTCTATGTGTAAAACTTCCGTTGACTGAAGCATTTTTTGGGGGGGGGTAAAAAAAAAAAGGCTCTGCAGGTTCAAGCCCAGAAGCAAACACAAGAAATAGAAATGGTCAGTTGCAGAATATTTTTAACTACTCTGTCAGTTACCTTTTACTCTCAAGCATACTTATTTCTGTAGGACAAGTACATTCAGCTGTATTGTTAATTCCATTTATAATGTACAGTAGATCGTAGAATAAAAAAACTCTTTGTGACAGCTAGGAATAATTTGAGCAGGTGGAATTACACTAGCTGTTCTGTCAAATAGAGATAGGACAGTGACCTTCTCCCTAAAGTATTTTGAGCCCTACAGATGAAAAAAATAAAGCTGTATTGATAGTGTTAATTCTTAAAAGACTTTTATTGGAAACTTTTAAGTTATACCAAAGCAAAATAAGAATATAAGACCCCCTGCATAGAAACTAGCTACCTGGTAGAATTAAATTAATTATCTATAATCTATTTTTATCTATAGATAAAAATCTATCAGAAGAGACCCTGGAAATGCTGTAATGCTGTTGAGATTACCAGGAACAATGTCTGCACTTTCTCCTTTAAAAATATGACCCAGGTCACAGTTCTCGTCTTTTTTTTGTCCTTCTCAGTACTGTGAACTCAGGACCCAGTACTGCAGCTGCTGAAGCTATTGAACATTTGATCAAGACTTTTGGATGTGCAATTCTGTAGAAAACAGCTGATACAGACTGATGTGAAATTTAGAATGCTGAAAATATCATAGAAATATGTAATGTTGAAACTCTGAAATCCTTAAGAGGACGTTTGTCCTCTTCCAAACCCAAGAACTGTTGACCTTGTTGGTTTAGCAAGAAACATTTCGCAATACGGTTTTATTATTAAGCTAGAACTAATCATATTTTTATATAAATACTGTATTGCTAATGGAATTGATCCAATAAGCAAATATAAATAGACTAATAGAATAATCCTTTCAATGTAGCCAAATGGTTATGCCAGTGTGTTTAACTGAGTTGAAAGAATACCAAAAGAAAATCATGCTCTTGAATAGCCAGATTTTTGTAGGCAAAGCTTAATTTGAATAAAATAATAAACAAGTACTTTAAAACAAATAATTTTTGATTTATCTGTTGTGACAACAACAATAACATCAATGTGCAGATTAAAAGACTTGGCTAAGGGTTATTGCTCAGTGTTTTCGCATTCCTTAATTTTTTTTTTAAACATTGATTGCGTGATTGATTCCTCACATCACTTTCTATGGCAGTGCAAGATCAGTTTGTAAGATCTTACTATACTGTACCTTGATCAAATTGTGTCCTACAGAGTAGACGGCGGTTATTTTCCCCCTCTCTCCGGGAGCATGAATACCTGTGCCATACCCATGCCAAGCAATTAAATATGGATTGTGGATTGTAATCCAATACTTCACACGTTCCCCAAAAGTCTGGAAGCAAAAGGTGGCATAGTCATTGAAGAGATCAATTACTGATTCATTTTTCCATCCCCCATATTTTTCTTGCAGCATCAGAGGCAGGTCCCAGTGGTACAGCGTAACCACAGGGTCAATATTTCTGTAGAGTAGAGAGTCAATCAGGGTGTTATAATACTGCAGTCCTTTTTCATCGGGAGCTGCTACTACTCCAGTGGGAAAAAGCCTTGACCATGAAATTGCAAACTGGTAAAAGGTAACTCCCAGAAACTCCAGAGCAGATAAATCTTTGTCCAACAAGGTGTAATTGTCAGTGGAGGCATCTGTGCTGTCAGCATCCCTGAACTCCGAGTGGATGAAGTGGTCCCAGATGGAGGAGCCTTTCCCATCCTTCCTCCAGCTGCCTTCCACCTGGAAAACCCCTGTCCCTACACCCCAGAGAAATTCTTTGGGAAAAGTGTCATACAGAAATATCTGTGTTTCACTCACGGGGCTGAAGTGGGAGTCTTTTTTCCACACGGATCTTCCCTCTCCAGCAAGCCCTGTAACTATCCGTATGAAAACTAATGTCCAAAAAGCAACAAATCTCTCCAGTTGTTGGCCACGCATTACACCGGTTTATAGTGCCAGTGTTAGAAGTCAGAGTTCTTGCACAGATGCTGAAAAAAATCCATTCATTCACCGGAGCTCCCACCGTGCAGGCTGTCTTCATTTGCCACGAACTGCTGGAGTGTCTTATCAAAGCTTCACTTAAAGCTTGTGATTGTAAAAGCCTTGTCAATGATTAGCCTGAACTGTGAAACCTAGAACGGGTCAGAGAACGCTGTAATTTTTAGGGAGGTGGCCTCTGTATGACCACTGAGACACCTAGCTGGCTTCTACCTGCAGGAAAATAGGTCGCCTGAACAATATAAATGCTAGTAACTAAATTAACATTATTTAGACCTTGGTTATTTGGGTGGGAAATAAAGGTGACAGAGAGTGCTAAGATGCCATCACATCCTTTATCCTCGTGCAGTTGCATTTCAAGAAAACGTGGCAGAAATATAATTCAGACTACAATTCAGTCTCCAATTAAAAGGTAATTTATCCTGTCTTGTGTAATTGGATGGCTGGAAGGGCAGCACGTCATCCTTCAGTCTTTCCTTGCTCAAGCATCCTACTTCTGCTGAAAAATTCTTCCTGGATTGTGGTAAAGTTTATTGTGCACAAGAGATATACGCACATCCTACTAACTATGCGAAAATGCAAAGCAAGGCAGTATTTCTTTTAAACGCATGAAGCTGCATTTCTGTCCTATCTGGAAGTCTCCTCTACAGCTCTCCATACAGCAGCAGGACAAAATTAACATGGGTCTGTTCCAGTCCTTAAGCGATTCCCCTGGTTTTATTCAAATAAACAGTCAATTTACCCCATAGAGCAAGAGAGTGTCTGCTATTTTTGCTTTTCTTGAGGTGCAGTACTAGAAAGTGTATCCACACACAGACCACAGTTGCTGAAGAGATTTGCAGAACAAGATATTGGTGTGAAGTGACTTTACACGCAAGAAAGAAACGTTCAGAAATCTGAACATGGGGACCGAAGTAGAGCACTCTGCTTGGATAAGTTAGCTCTGCTGGCTTTACTGCTCCTGCTACCCGTGAGGCAGCTTGTGGCATTGCATAACGCCATTGAGACATACCTTTAGTTTAACAATATAGCTGACAAATCAGGACAAAATGGAAGACATTTATTTGTTTTTATGATAAACAACAAAACCTCAATGCATGTTTGTAAGCATGTCTCTGCAGCACCTTTACAAGAAACAGTTTCATCACAGATGATGAAAAAGCTCCCACCGACACCTCCTGCACCGCAGATCCCTGCTGGTGGGGCAGCCATGATCTGACCCCACTCTCTCCCACATAACAAACCTCATCACTTCCTCAACTACCTGAAGTAGTTGACCCACAATTCTCAGCCGTGGTCTTACCAAAAGCAGCTGGGGAAAGACAGGAGGAAATAGGGACTGTATCAAGTTGGTCTACAGCATATACTGGCATGTTCCTCTTTTATTCTGTGGAATAGCATTTTAAACAGCTAATTTGGATGGTTATTGTGTGAACATATTCCTTCTATTTTAACAGGTAAAAGCTTTGATTGTATGTATCATGCTTTATGAAGGAAAACCCAAATACAAGACATGATAGATGCCATACTACTTCTAAAGCAGACAGTCTCTATGATTACCAGATGCTTGAGTTCAAAAGACCCACGACAGCTCTGTAATATCATGGCAATGTATTGGTAAGGTAACAACACTAGGTTTCTCTCACTAACTACAGTAGGGTTAGTACCACTGGCATCTTATCGCTGACTGTGTTGCGTCTGCATGGCATGTGAAAGCTGCAGAAGAGCCTTGTGTTCCCTGATACTTGGTCTAGGCAGTTATGAGCTGTATTTCTTTCCTTACTATCAGTATGGCTGGGAGCATGCTATAATCAACATTTTAAAATGGTTCAGTGTTTCAAGGCTCTTTTCTTACTGCTCTCTCCTATTTAAATGCTTGGGCTATAATGTTGTTTGATAAAGTTAAGGAGGAAGCAATTTAACTGATGAAAGTCAGATAGTGATTTGAATTTGGAAAGAGATTTTGATTAGGGAAAGGAAACGCTGTGACTGTTCATTTGGAAAACAGTTATCACAGATGAGTGAGATGTGATCAGGGTCTGTTGAGAAGCGAGGATGCAAAAGGCAGGGAAGAAGAAGAAATTAATTACTCCACAAGCTCAAGTGGCAGAATCAGTACAGGCTCTGACTCGGATGCTGTCAGTGGACATCAGTATGGTGCCACACAGTGGGAACCTGCCTCTGGCCACACATTTAATGAATCTGGTTTCAGAATGAATAAAGGCTGGGAGAGGCTGAGGTCTCCTGCCATTGCTGTTTGTGTAGTTGGGAAGCTTAATGATTATTTGGTTCAATTATTAGCTATCAATTTCCCTTTTCCATCCTTGCCTCTGCTAAGTCAAGTGATTCAAATTATGAAAGCAATTTTTCACATTCATTGATTATGTTCTTCCATTGTTTTAGGCGATCGGCTTGAAAACCTGGGATTTGATATGTGGAAATAGCTAACACATTAGTGGAAAGGAGGAGAGTTTTAAACACATGCAATGTTAGGCTGAGTTAAGACACATTCATTCTGTCTAGATATGCAAATGAAGAGAGGGAAAAGACCTAAAGACAAAGTTCACTTCAAAATAGCGTAATGTTTACATTAACATCAACTGCTCAGACTAGTGCTAGGTGCCCAAAAAAAGCACAACTTATGTAATTGCCCTCAGTGTGGTGATGCAAATCAAACACCTTTAACTTACACCTTTACCTTATACAGCAAAAACCTGTTTGAGATGAGATCAATTCTTTTCTAAAGACATATTATTGTGATAGATACTACAGAAAGCCAAATGCAAATAGAAACTAGACAACAGAATTTGAAAGAATTTTTGGAATTTTTGGGTTGCAACAAAACGTTAAATCCTGTTTCTACAATGTGAGAGAAATTTTATATTCTTTTACTGGAGACTTTAGCAAGTGAAATATTCCTTATAAGATTCCTCAAAAATAAAGCCCACCATCTAGTAAATGAGTATTTTAGTGTCTGCTAATGCAATGAAGCAATACATAATTTAATCTGAAATTTCAATTCCAGAAACGATTTTTTCCTGTTTTCCTATTTCAGCATTACCATACTGTATTTCTTTAGGATAATTCTTAACCTCAGACCCTTTAGACAGATAGGAAGCTCAGAACATCTCTGTTCCAGTATAAACATTTATTAAATGTTACAAGTTTACTGTATTGTCCCCTAACACATATGAGAAGCACTGCCTTATGGTCTTCAAAAGTATCTCAGCATTAAGTTACAGGTCCTTGGTACTTGACCTTCCATCAATTTTCAATCCAAAATACAAATTTTGTAGAGCACTAAATAAAACATTGCTTCAAAAGTTACAATAGAAGTTGACTTGAATTCCAAAATCGTATCAGTGTATCGATATACAAAATTTTGAAAAGAAAATAAACATGAAAATATGAAGAACACATACTTTTAAAAAATTTCTCAGTATATGAAATGCATTTTTCTTAAAAACAACCTCCTCTCTAAATAAGCAAGACAAACCCCTTGGTAGTAACAATAGTAGGAGTGGTTTCATTCAAAGGGGGTGGGTGGGATCAAGTTCAAGAATTAGAAAAAAAGAGCAGCATAAAAAGCCAAATAGTCTGTGATTTTCAGAAATGTAGAAAACAAGGCTAATTTCTTTAATTATTTGTCTTAGTTGTAAATAGAATGAAGCTATTGAGCATATCTTTGCTACTTTTTAAAAAGCCGTACTTTGATTAGGTAATATACCTTTAAATCTTGACCCATAATGAATTATAGACTGTAAAGAGATATTGCCTTCGTTTTATCTTGCTAAGCCCATCATAATACGAGTATTCACCTTCGTTTCCTGTGGCACAGCAATTTTCATCCCACTTCCAGTGGTGCAATAGCCATGCACATAGCAACAGTAGTATTGTCCTCCCACCTTATCCAGGAGTTATATATAGTCATTCCAGGTACACAGTCTGATCTATTCATAAAGAGTTAAATTCTTGCCTTCCAAAAAACATGTGAACACAAGCCCACAAGCAGATACAGCTCTGCTGCGTGTTATTCTAGGTAGCTTTATCAACTACAAATAAAGATAACCACCTGCGATAGTTCTTTTAGCATTATTTAAACAGTTTGTCTGCCTCTTACAAATGTCAGCCATTTTAGCTACACTTTAGTTCTGGTATCAGGAATATGCAGAGCTTTAAAAATTACATAATGAGAATTAAATGCCTAAATTCAAACATATGGAGATGTTTTTCTAAAGCAATACCAGTTTTGTTTGCATAGCTGTTATAGTTGAGTGCATTCTGAATAATTTGCAAATCAGTCTGTGCTGTAGTTCTGTGTTTACTTGCTCTTCTCTTCTGTGTTCCTTATGCAGAAATCCAAATTCACTGTGTTGAAATTAGGAATCCACCTGACCATGTACATTCATAAAAGAACAGTAGCAACTTCTAAACAAACATGGTCTTAAAATTACGCAAAGTCCAATTTAAAGAATTAAACAGGTATGGTAATATTAACATTCATGTTTTCTCAGATATGACAAAAAGATTTTACTTTTATCTCTATGTAATTATCTTAGCTGGAGTTTGAGTATACCTGTCTACTTGAGTAGACAGCCTTTTGTTCTTGGGAAACCAAACCAAACCAACCCAAAAGGTATACAAATGATAGCACTGGAAATTACATGATGCAACATGTGAAAATTGAACATGTACTTTTTGCATTTTTATTATGAGTGGTTTTCTAAACCAGTAACAATTATTTCTAATGGCACAAGTTCTGTTTGACCTCCCCATCCTCTACAAGACTAGCAATAATTAGTAATTCAGATCGATAGAACTGAAATGTCAGATAAGTAATTATCAAGAGAGAATGTGTGTTTATTTGGTTGGCTCAAGCTTATTCCTTCCCATTGCTCAGCAGACAGAGGGGAAAAAGTGAAGAAAACAGTATTTAATTAGAAATTGATTAGAAATCAAACAAGTCAGTGGGTGAAGGCAGAGCATTAAGATTCCAGTTTCTGACTTGGATGTAGGCTGTGATCAAGTGCACTCTCAGTAAGTCTGTGGACGACACCAAACTGTGTGGAACTGTTCATCTGCTGGAAGGCAGGAAGGCTCTGCAGAGTGACCTGGACAGGCTGGATCGATGGGCAGAGACCAACCTTCTGTGGTTCAAGGCTATGTGCTGGGTCCTGCACTTTGGTCACAATAACCCCAGGCAGCGCTACAGGCTTGGGGCAGAGTGGACGGAGAGAGGAGTCCTGGAGGAGAAGGACATGGGGGTGTTAGTTGACAGACACGAGCCGGTAGTGTGCCCAAGTGGCCAAGGCCGCCAACAGCATCCTGGCCTGTATCAGGAATAGTGTGGCCAGTAGGAGCAGGGAAGTGATTGTCCCATTGTACTCAGCTCTGGCGAGGCCCCATCTCATGAGTCCTGTGTGCAGTTTTGTGCCCCCGCTACAAGAAGGATGTTGAGATGCTGGAGCGTGTCCAGAAAGGGTGACAAAGCTGGTGAAGGGTCTGGAGCACAAGTCCTATGAGGAGTGGCTGAGGGAGCTGGGGCTTTGTAGTCTTGAGGAAAGAAGACTGAGGGGAGACTATTGCTCTCTACAAGTACCTGCAAGGAGGGTGGAGAGAGGGGGGGTGGTCTCTTCTCTCAGATAACAAGCAATGGGATGAGAGGAAATGGTTACAGACTGTACTAGGGGAGATTTAGGTTGGGCATCAGGATGAATTTCTTTACTAAAAGAGTTGTCAGGCACTGGCATGGGCTGCCCAGGGAAGTGGTGGAGTCCCCATCCCTGGAGGTATTTAAAAGGGAATAGATGATGTGCTGAAGGACATGATCTAGAGGTGTACTAGACAGGGTTAGGCTGTGGTTGGACTCGATGGTCTTAAAGGTCTCTTAAAACTGGTAGGACTGAGTGTCAGAGGGGGCCGTAGAACGGCTTGTGGAACGGCAGCAGCCCACCATGCTGAGGCGAGGCGCTTCACCCGTTCCCTTCACCAGCGGGCCAGGACGCACAGCAACTGCCCAGGCTGCCTGCCGAAGTCGGTGGGGCAGTTGAAAGCGGTTAAAGCCCCGCCGAGTACCTCCGCACGGGGAGCACCCGTTGGGGTTGCACAGAAACCTGGAGCGGCGGGAGCAAAGGGAGAAGGCCGGCCACCTGCTACCGCAGCCCTCCCGCAAGAGCGCCAGACTGCTACACGACACCGCCCCTCGCCGCTGAACCACTGCCCCGCCCGTCGCGGCGGTGACGGCAGCCCTGTGCGCCGTGGTACGGGAGTTGGCGCGAAGGCGGGGGGCATGGGGCCGGAGGCATCCCGCTAACGAGAGAGACTGCCCCGGCCACCATGGTGAGCGCGCCGCGCCGGGAGGGGGTGAGGAGGTGGGCCGGGGGCTGCTTCCTCCTCGGTGTCTCCCCGGCTGGGAGGTCGGGGGAGGGAGCGTGGCGTGGCGGTTCGCATTCCGTCACTCGTGACTGCAGTGTCGGGACTGTGGGAGCCCGCCGCAGACCGAGCAGAGCCCAGAGGCGGCGAGCGGCCCCGGAGGTTCCGCGCTGTGGCGGAGCGGTTGTGAGGCTGCGGGGCAGAGGCCGCGCNCCGCCGCTCCCGCCCCGAGGGGGCCGAGGAAATGGCCGCGGTTGTGCCCGTACTCTGAGGGGCAGCGTCAGGGACTCCACAGCCGCCCACCCTTCGCCCGGGACGGGGTGGAGATTTAGGTGCGGGCCGTGGACTTGGCGCGGGGGTGGGGGGAAGGGCGGAGGAGCCAACCGCAGTGTGTAAACGCTGTCTGCCCGAGATTTAACTCCTTAACACCAGTGGGGGCGTTGCTGCTGCTCGGTCGGATGGGGCTCGTTAGGTATTTGTAGAAAAATTACTCGGTTGCAGGAAGGAGAACTTAAAAGTCTAGAAGTTGACGCTTGTTTTAAACAATGAAGGATGCAGCCCTCAGCAGGATGCAGAGAGTTGGTAAATATAGATATATACGTGTTTGTGTGCTTTCCAGAGTGCTGCCCGCTTAGGCAGCCATTACGAGGTGGCATCCCTACTACATCTCTGGCTCAGGTAAATGCACTCAGGCACATGCTTTACTGGCTGAACTACAGATGCTGTTTAAAGCCAGTTAGGTTCAACTTTGGTTGAAGATCATCAACACTTGATGCTCAGCAATGAAAAGCCTGTCTTTCAGTACTGACAGGTCTGCCAGCAATAAGAATCCCAAAAATATAAAACTGATATTTTCAAAGCGACTTTACATTGATGAACAAGGACAACTCTGCCTCTTTTGCTGCCCTGCCATTGCCTCTAGAAAACTCATCTTACTGGAAGACTTGCTTCTTGCTTCCCACCTTCCTGGGACAAAGACTTTGCCTCTAAGTAGTCTTCTGAATATCACACATCTCACAGTGTCTTGGCACTTACCTAGAAGGGAGGAAGACAGTCATCATTTTGAGGAGATGAGTTGCTTCAACCCATTCCCTTTTCAGTGCTGAAGAGGCTGTACAACCATTGTTGCTGCAGCTAGGGAGATAAACAGTGGTAGTAGTAACTATGAAAGCTTCTCTGTGTGTTTAGTGATAGCACAAGCTTATTGAAATTTAATATACACACACAAAGTAACTTTTTCATGTAGTGCCAGATGTAAGAAGCTCCCTTTGGGTTGGTTCTGCACCATCTCAGCTGTGCTGAAGTGTGTAGAGTCACATGATTGATTTGTCTTAGAAGGGATCTATTTTTTTTACCCAGATTAGTGGCCTGACCCAGTTTTAAAGCAGAGAGCTATACTGGTACACCGGAGGGAATGATTTACTGGGAGTTGCTGTTAGCTGAGAGGGACGTTTGCATGGTTGGAGCTGTAGCATCAGCTGATGTGTACTTAACTGTGACACTGCTTGAAAAATACTGTGTAGTACCTGTGCTGCTGTTGCCACTATTAGTAAACATTAATTAAGTATAGTTAATTTCAGCTAGCACAATTTTTCTGGACACACCAGATGTCAGAACTGATGTTTGGACTAAACTTGGCACTGAAATAGACAGACTGTAGATAAATTATTCTTTTGATGCAAGGCCCTCATGGACACACTTCAGACACACCTGAAATAAGGTGAATTACTTTCTGTTGCAGTCATTGAGCTACATGGGTAAAATTTGGTTTTCTATCTTGTATTTTGAGGTGCAATCGGAATTATATTATGCTATTTTGGAAAATGTTCTGCATCACTGAATACTAGTCTTCAAGAAACAGTGCCTGTTACGGTTGTGTTGGGATGGCTCTATCATAAAGTGTTAGAGTAGCTGATCTTGGGTTTAGGATGCCTTTGAAATGCGGGGGTGAGGGGGGACTATACAACATTTATAAATTACTTTTTTTTTTGAGCCCAAAAAAGACCTTTACTAAGGTCTTAAAAGTCACCCTGACAAACGCTTTGAGTTTGCACTACCACAGGTTTCAATTACTATTCATGTCATTCTCCTGAGCAAAAAGGACAAACACAAATCTTGCAAGTGAAAACTTGCAACCTGACGTGATTAATTGCAACAGGCTTAGTGTTGGAGGATTTGAAGCAGTAGTTAAAACTGGCAAGGACTAGGTGGCACAGCCATTACTGAGATCATACAGTTACTGAGAGAGCTCAGCAGGAACCAGTGCACCTCACTCAGCTTTTTAGGCTGTTCAGGTGATATGTATCAAGTATCTTCCTAATTTAGCAAGAGTAATATGAAGTTCCTAAGAGGTGGAACTGCTCAAAGTTAACATGATTTGGCACTGCTCCTGTAGCACCCATGGGGAGCCACACTAATGCAGCCTAACTTAATTTTAGCTTTTTTTCACCATGCTGGTGAGTGTATCTCCTGCGTACACAAGGCTGATGACTCCTGTGATTTTGGCGGGGAATGTCCCAGAAGAAAACTTGCCAGTTACATTGGTACACGCCTTTCCTTCTTTGACTAGCACAGATAAAAGCTGAACATACACAGTTTTTCTGCCTGGTGAACTCATGCATGTGCATGGCATTACATAGCAATAAAATGGTCAGTTGGAGTATGTTACATAGATAATCCCAGAATGGAGGCGAGCAATCCTCTGTGGGATCCAAGCTTAAGTAGTATTTTATAGATGGTCTTCAGAGTGCCAGGTGGAAATCACTCTGATAGACACTTATATTGCTTGATTTCTGCAGCTAGTTATACAATGAAGTAAGGGTTTATTTGGCATCTCTTAATAAATGTCATGAAAAAACCTGTCTCTTACGAATCTTGGATAAAAGCTTCAGATACTTTTATTGTTGCACCATGGCATACTTTTAAGCAATTCTGCACCTACCCTCTGTTGTAGTCCAGCAGTGGCTAACAAGGTTACCCGTTCTTCTTCCAAAGAGCAGGATTGCTGAAGTAGATTGGAAAACGTATAACTCTGAAGGGCAAAGGAGATTGTATGTAGATGTCAGTTTTCCTTTGTAGCTTAGGGCTGTACAGTTTAGTTGCTGAGAAGTAGGTGGTCTCTATGGGAAATTAAATACTACCCTAATGCAAACTTTGATTCAGAAATCTGTAGGTAGCTTGTGTGCTGTAATACAGTATTTTCTGAAAAACTCCTTAACACAAGATTGTAACAATAAAAGAAAAGGATAAAGCTGCCATTTGTTGAGGACCGAAGTGCAGTTTGCTTTCTGTTCAGGTGAATATACTGGGTTGTGTTAATAGGGATGCAATCTTAGAACGTGTAGCTGCTGTATCACCATATTATTTTAAAGAAGTAGTAGTATTTGTATGGATGGTACTTAATAAATTGGTAGAATATGCTGCATTGAATAATAATTAAATAAAAGGTTTATTCTCATTTGACCTGTTCATCTAATGAAATACTACCTGCACTATAAAAGATAGTAGCAGTAGACTCATTGTTGGCGTTCTGAAGTGTTTTGTGGGAAAACAGCTTGTAAAGTTAACTGATGAGATACTGTTTAAAAGTTTGAAGTGCAATTTCAGTCCTCTCTATAGTATGTTAAACATAGGGCTATGACATTACTTTTGTGAATTAAGAGTATTTATGAAGAACTAACTTTGAATCTCATGTGAGCTGATGAGGCAGAAAAAATTTACAGGTTATAATTTGTGTCTTAGCAATTTAAGAATTTTGATATTAAAATAGTGGAAGAAGCTGGGGCAGACAGGTCAATTTCATATATTTTTCTTTAAGTCTGCAAGTCACAAGCCAGGATAGGATGGAATTTCCTTGTATAAGTCCATAAGAAAAATCTAATATTATTGTATATTACGTTTGCAGAGCAGCTCACTACTTAACAATTTTTAGTTAAAATACTAGAATAGAGCATTGCTAGTGATCTAAAATTAATTATTCTTTAATATTTTGGTCTAAAAGTAGCAGCTATAAAAATGAGAAAACTTAATGCACTTTATTTTTACAGTGTTGTATTAAATTTATTTTGCAAGGTAAAAGATGTGATGAGACTTGTTATCAGTTTTTCTGTTGCCTGTGTTACCTTAGAGCCTAAAAAGAAGACAGTAATAATGATTGAGTAAGCAAGTCCAAAAATTTTAAATAGATGCTTTCTTCAAACGTGTTAGCTACAGGTATTGGCAGTCAAGGCCTCAGAGCTTCCATAGTACTGCATTCATATTGTAGGAGTACATGTAAAATAGCAGTGGTGAGAATTTGTGCCTTGAGGTGTAAATTCCATAGATGGGAATGTGTGAAGTCTCGACGAGGAAGAAGAATGCTTCCCAGTCTACTGTTGTCTGTTTGCTGAATCAATAATATAATATGCAGTAAAACATAATGGCTCTAAATTTCACAATTTTCTAATCACAGCTGCTGATTCTGGAAAATTGTTTTAAGCTAAGTGTATCAAGCATGAGTCCAGTATTTGTGCATGCTTTCAAATGATATTTTCCATTGATTTTTAAGCTCTATAGGCTCGGATAATCCGAATCAAATCTGCTCAGGAACTCATTGGTAAGAGAAAAAGAGTCTGAAACACCTCCTCTGCTCAGTCAGACTTTATGGAGATTTTTTTAAGAATTTGCTACTTCACATGTAGCTCCCTACAGTAATCAAAACCTGCCCAGATGAACTAACTCTCTGATGGGGAATAGCTGTCAGCTGGGTAGGGTGGGTCCCGAGCTGCACCCTTTGCCTGACATATATATTTAGGCCATATGTGGTACCTCTTTCTCTAAAATGGCTGCTACCCCTGGAGGTAGTGATTCTAGCTGGGTATGTGTTTTCTCAATTTCTTTTTAAAAAAATGAATTTTTTTTTTCAGCAGTAGTTAAGTTTAGTTTTGTGTGCACAATAGTCCTGCTTTTTTGTAATAGTTAGAGCTTTAGTTAATGACTTTAGTATTTAGTAATTTTTTTATAGTTATACTATGGTCGAACACTAAAATAAGATTGTAAAATAGATCTTCTGGAGCTCCTCATGATAAGTTCTTTCTTTTTGTTAAATCAGCCAGCCCCAAAAAATTCTATATTTTTTTTTGTTGTGGTTTTTTTTTGTTTTTTTGTTTTTTGTTTTTGTGAGATGAGTTTCTCTCTTAAGTTTGTAACGTGTTGGAGGATGCAATATGGCCCGCTACTGTGTTTTAGCTCTTGGTGTGCATTAGATGCTACCTTGTACTGAAGTTGATAATTTTTACTATAGAAATACTTTAGGCTACGTTTGTGATAATTAGTTGGAGAAAAGTTATACAGCTTTTATTGCTTATGAAGTTTGTTTTGAAGTGTATATTGGTGAAGTTGCCCAACTAAGGGGAAGAATAAACTTTTTTTTATTTCATGATTCAGAGACGAGAAAAGTGGTGCATTGTCTGAGCAGCTATGTTTAACTGGCTGGACTTTGTTTTCTTAATAGTCAACAAAATTCCAAGATCAACAAATACAACAGCTGTTTTGGAAATAATTTACATGCTTCTCTTTGTCTTTAGCGTGAAACTTGTAAAAGCTATCTGTATTTAAAAAAATTAAATCTGTTTTTTCTCCTACTAGGATATCCGGAAATTTTTTGGTGTCGTGCCTTCTGGAAAGCGACAGGAATGCGAGAGTGTGAAAAAGAGTGAAAAAATTAAAAATGGTGAAGGGCCTTCAAGTGCGAAGAAAAAGGGAAAAGAAACTAAGGTTTGTTTTTCTTTTCTTATTCGTTAAGTGCCTGGTTTCCCTTGTGTAGGATTCTTTGCATCTCCAGCATTTTTTAAAGTCATAGTTCTTCTCAGATATGTCATTCCTAAGCATGGCAGGAAACTATCACTTAATACCAACTCCTAGCATCAGATTTAGGTAGGTGGTGAAGAAGATTGCTAATTTCAAAATTTTTGGGGTTTTAGAGCAAATGAGAGGTAGATAGAAGGTTGTTACGGTTAAGTGCTAATGTAGAAACAGTCTGAAGTTATTTTAGCTATAGCTCAGTTCTCTTAAGTAGCTTATAATTTAATTAAGATTGATGCCTGTACACAGTAGATATAGACATACCGTAAAGATACCATGCTTTCATGTAAGATAAAATCTGACCATTTTTTTGACTAGGTGTTTTCTAAACACCTGTGAGGAAACATCAACACTGACCTTCTCAGACAGGGCCACTCAGGAAAATCTGTTGCAAAGACCAAATGCTGTAAAGTGACAGGTTACAATTAGATGGCGCTCTAACGTCAGAGTGTTTTCCATATTAATTGTGGCATAAAAAAGGAGTGCCTAAAAAGGCCTTTAAAAACACGTAGAGAATGAAAGGATTTCTAATAGGATAGTAACTTTAATGTGAAGCATCACAATCAAGATGATTACTTAAATACTTTGGCAGTATGATTTCACAGTTTCAGCGTGAAAATAAAGGACTGTTCATGGGAACTGACCATAATAATTGTGTTATGTGATGTGTTAGTTGTACTTTGGACTTGGGGATTTAACAAGTTTCAGGTTGGAATTGAATGTGGGTTATAAAACGTTTTATGACACAAACATTTATACATTTATAACATATGTATGTTTGTGTTTATCTAGAAATATATTTTAGGAGCATTTGCAGCTGATTGCGATGACTACAAAACAAGCATGTTTGGTAGTTTGGTGGGCAGAGGAAACCTCCTACATGTATGGCTTGTGTCTTTTCTAAATATCTAAAAGTCTGTGTGTCGTGTCTTAAAAAAAAAAACAACAAAACCAACAACCAGCCAACCAAAAAAACCCAGTTCCTTGGGACAGTTTAATACTAGCTGCTGCTAGATAGAATGTGGTTGTCAACTGTGACCATTGGTGCAGTCTCTTACTGGAGTTGCACTGCTTAACAAGTGAAAGGAGCAGCTGTAAACAGACAGGATGCTGAATAGGAAATCAGTCTAGCTTCAGCTGTTGTGTATGCTTTGTTCCTCTTTTGGATGGCTGTGTTTTAAGCTCTGTTGAATTCTGGTGGTTACACCAAAGCCATATCCAGAATGGAACCCAAATTGAGTTCAGTGAAAGTAACTTACTGACCTGTCCCTTCTCTAGTTCTGGTGGAACCATGCAATTTATTTCTTGATTAAAAGCTGGATGTGCATGAAAACCTGCTCTATTCACTTTAATTGGCATTAAACTACAAAATTATTCTCAACATAATCATCTATGGCTTGCTGTGAGCATGTTTACTGCTGCAGTTTCTTCCTTATTTTCTGTGCCTTGCACCTTTCCCCCTTGTGAGTTAGCACAAGACTGTTTGTAAATGAAATATTGGAAATTCTGTCAGAATTCGTTTGATACTCATAACTTTTAATGTGTAACTGAGTAAAAGCTTCAAGGACATGTTTATTGGTTGAACTAATGGACTGTTACTCTTAGGTGAATAATTCACCTGGTGAAGATGATTCCAGACCAAAGCGGACAAATAAGAAAAGAAGAGTAATCTACGATTCAGGTAGTGTTCACAGTTACTTTGAATGCTCCTTGTATCTCTTGCATCAGCATTCATGATCAGTTAGGTAAATGGTCCATCTGAAAGTGAGCTGTGATTTGAGTATGGGTTTTGGTTTGTGGATTTTTGAGGGTTTTTTTTCTGTAGTAAATACAACTAAAAAACCCCGTTCACGGTAATTATTGCTGGATAGCTAAATATATTGATAATGAGCACAGTGTGTGCCATGTATATATTATAAAGTACATGTATATATTATAAAGTACAAAGTAATTTTTATCAAAACATCTGAAAAAACCCAAATGCACAAAAAACTCTAAAGTTTTGATAGAATTTACTGTCTGAACTTGGCTTTCTTATAAAGACATATATAAATTGTCATAAGTTTTAGGTTTCCTTTTCTGCTAGGGATGAATAACACCTTATGCTTGGTACTGGAGGCTGATTCCATAATTTCTCATTTTTGCACACTGAACATAATATAGGAGTTTGGTTTTAAAGGCCAAGTTGTTTACTGGATTTTTCTTTAAAAAGACACATATTGAAAAACATTTATCTCATAATTTAAATTTCACAATATGTAACATGCTGAATATAATTTAAAGGACTGCTATAACATTTAAAAAATAATCTTTGGAATATTATAATAAGGAAAATCTGTTTTATATCATTTATATCTTAAAAAAACTACAAAAATCAAACCACCCAAAGGCAAAAAGTAACCCCTTGTGCCAACCTGCAAATCCTTGCCTGTTAAGTCAAATTGCAACTGTAAAGTTCAAGCTTTTAAATTCAATTTTCTGAGCTGTTGCATCATTTAATACCTCTTTGCTTGGATTCTCAATCTTTATTATTAATTGTGAAACTAGAAAAGGTTGCAGGAGTTTCTAAGAGTTTTGAGTCCTATTAAAGCCTTCAGTTTGAATTTTTAGAAGCAATCTTCTCAGCAATAGGAGATTGGAACAGACAGTGCTGATACTCTCTGGAAATTTTGTAAATTCTAGCCCATTAGTAGTAGGAGAGCAAAAGAGAAATAGTGCTCCAAGTTCTTGAAGATGCAAAAATGTGCCTGTGGATTTTTTATAATTTCTCTCTCTCTCTCTCTCTTTCTCTCTCTCTCTCTCTATATATATATATATATGTATGTATATTAGAGTTTGGAAAATGGAAAAAGGTAGGCTCTGAAGGGTGGTCCTCTGTTAAACTTGCTGTTAAACTGTTAAACTGCTTATTCATTTGGATGTTGGGACATAAAATTCACAAGGGTTTAAGTCTGGCACGTTAACAACTTTTGGGATATGGTAAATGGTCAGTGAGGTGAACAGCAGTCTGTGGGCGATCTGAAAAGTGATCTATTTTGGCTGGTCACCTTTTGCAATAGGTGGTGTGAAATACACCAGCATAATACTATGTAATTAGTCTGATGAATCTATGTTAAAAGCCTGCGGTGGTGCTTCTGGGGTTTTTTTTTTAGTAATCTGATGTACTCTGGCAATCATATTCCTCTTTGGAAAGGTTTTTATACAGGCATAGCAGTCCTTGGAAGAAATATCAAAATGCTTTTATGAACAAACAACACTGTCTAGACTGAGCTCTGGTTGAACTTTTGTTTAGTCATGTATATGCTGGAATAAATGATGGCTGGACTACTAGCTGGTGGAGAAGAACAAAGCTGTGCTCTGACCATTCATATGATACATTCAACTGAGTGAAAAAGTATATCTGAACATATTAATGTTTGTGATCTATTACTTAAAGCCTGTATGTATGTGGAGGAAATATATATTTATATTTATGTTGTGGTCAAAACACAGATTCAGAAGAGGAGGTGCAGTCAGTGAAAAAACCTAAGAAGCCATCTGAGAAAAAAGCAGCTACTTCAAAACTTGGTAAAGTTCTAAAGCAGGATCCTGTTGTTTATATTTCAGAGACAGGTAATGGAAGAAATACATTATTGTATGTTATAAGTGGGGTGCTTTATTTGCTATATTGTTAAATATTACCATAAAACCTAATATTGGGAAAGACAAACTATGTTTTCTTTCAAGCTAACCAAAAACTTTTCAGAAGTTTAGTCTCAAGTATTGTAAAGTCAGGATCAGG
The DNA here is from genome assembly GCA_013399135.1 of Heliornis fulica. NCBI lineage: Eukaryota > Metazoa > Chordata > Aves > Gruiformes > Heliornithidae > Heliornis > Heliornis fulica. The sequence goes on from VXBZ01011998.1 coordinate 1,694,211, forward strand.
GTAAAACTGAGGTAACAGAGTGTTCCTCATGTTCCAGAGGTTGTGAGGCATCTCTCTCTACTTAATGTAGCTTAGGTGTGAAGTGAGAAAGTCTTAATGCTTTTTTGTAAACTCCTGCTGCAGTTAGATGTACTTGGTGCATTCAGTCTGAGTTCAACCAAGGCTGTAACTATCAGGTCTTCTGTATTTGTCTTCTAGAGTAGAGGTTTTTTTACACTATCCACAGGACTTCCCCTGTAGGGATTCGTATACAGTGTGATAAAATTACCAGACTTCCATACGAATGTGGTTTGATTAAACAGGGTTTTTAAGTGTTAGGATTTGAAGACTGCTTAAGTGATCCCTCTTTGAGTTTTAGGGTGCATACTATTCTAAAAGTGAATACAGTCCCTGAGTATAGTTGTATTGGGGTCGTTTGGGTTTTTTGCTGAACATACATTTCTATAATCACACAATGTATTTTTGAAACAAGAGATTGTTTGCTGCAGTATATCCCATCATTAGTGTGGCTTAGTGGGTGCTTTTTTTTTCCCATACCACATTCTTCCTTGGGCTGTTCTTGGAGTTGCTGTTTCTGAGATGGGTTGTGCTTATCTTATTTGTTCTAGATACTGGACCAGCCACTTACCTGTACTGTGTCATGTATTCAGATGAGCTTATTTTTCCAAAGTATCCTGAATGCTTTATACCCTTGTACCAGCTCTCTACATACGAGCTTTCCTTTGTCTTTGTTTCTTTTGACAGTTTTGCCAATTAAATTTTGCCAATTTTCCTAATTAAATAATGTTTAACAGCTTTGATCCCAGAGCAGATAAATGATCAGGTTTCTGGGGAATAAACAGTACGTGTTTAGGTTTATTATGCAATTCAAGGTGGTGTAATCAGTTTTTTCTGCATGGGGATACCATGAGAAGATGGGTCAAGGTTATTAGTGAAATTCCCCAAAACCACAGCTCAAGGTTACTCTTCTCTGAAGAGCCTTAAGTACACACAAGGTTGACTAATAGTCTGTGACTAAAACAATGCCTTTATATCCTTGAGACTTAATGCTTGAATTTTATTTATATTTAATTGGTATAAATTGTTTCTTCAGCTTAGTGAAGCTGCTAACCTGAGTGTGTTTTAATGGCTATGATACAGTTACTGGCTTGCGATTAAACATTTTACAAGAGAAAGAATGCAGAAGAAAAATAGATCACAACTTAATTTGTAGGCATCATCCTTTTGATTGTTATGCAACTGAAAATTTGTATCTAGAATATGCTTGTTGGACTTGCTCAAAAATCAGAATCTCATTCTGAAGGGCTCTGTCTATGGCAGTGTGTTTGAAAGAGCTCTTGATGGCATCAGGTAGTGCTTGATTTCCTCAACCTGTTTTGTAATTTCAATTGAAATTTTTTTCCCATTTTTCTTAAGTTTCTTTTCAGCTCTTCTGTATAATAATGTGGGATAGAGCTTTCTTGGAAAGTGTTGAGGGAATTAACTTGTTGGGTTCTACAGCGGGGGTTGAGTATTTTGTTGCTTTGTTGTTGGCTTGGGAGGTTGCATTTAAAAGAAGAAAAGTCAAAATAGTTGCTCTTTGTAATTCTGTATGGATAGTAGTTATTGAAAAATTTAAATATTATGTTTACTGATGGTCAAAGATGAAGTTATCCTAGCAGGTAAGCAGGAAAAAAAGCCTTTTTTGTTGATGGAACAGCAGTCTTAGTGGATTGGAAAAAATCTATATGTTTGTTGCACTTGTTAAAATACCTTCATTGAACAGACAAAAGTGTATGGAAGCTTGAGCTTTGTTTGTTGATGACCTGTTGTGATGTGAACCTCACTGTTTTCATCACAGGTGGTTATTTGGGAGTTGTGACTTCCGTTTTGGTTAATAATCTTTCACGTACATCATGTAGAGGTAATTATTATGCACATATAACTATTGCCTTGGTAATTTGGATATTATAAAGCCTAGCTTAAAAAAAAGCGCCTTGTTCTACTGGTAGTCTGAATTAGTTAAAGCTAGAGTAAGCAAAGTGGTAGAAGCTGAATAGGATTGCAAGTTACTGGAAGACAGTTCCTTAGGAGATCAAAGATAGGACGAGAATAGCTTGTAAATATACTTGCTGCATATGGACTCATTAATATAAAGAATATTTGGCGGACACGCACAAACTACAGGAAAAAAACCCTAAACACTCGAGTGCTAGTAACTGGTGGCCAGAAAGAAGTGCTCACATCCAGACACTGGTTCAAAGGAGTGGCAGGTTGTCAGTGAATACGTATGTCTTGGACTGGAACATTTTAGGTGAACAAAAAACTGTCGCTGTTACTTCCTGGGCAAAACTAGCATTGTATTATTCTAGGGAAATTGCTGGAGTTGTGTGAAAATAGGTGAAGGTGGTAAATAGTTTTCTTATGTGCCAGCTTTCCTCTAAGGTGTTGCTTTGTACTTCAGTTTAGAGTGTGGAGTGGAACGTTGTGGGAGTTTGACTTGAAGTGCCCTTGAGGAATGAGAACACGGGTTCTGGCAGAAGTCCTGTGAGGACGAAGTCCTGTGAGGAAGCAGGGGCTGGTGCTGCAGAGGGCAATGTGGAAGGCACTTGAGAGCAAGTGCCACTAAGATTCAGTTCAGGAGTACCCACAGGACAGTGTAAGGGTCCTGTTGTGTCTCCGTGTCAGGAGTTGGAAGGGTCCTTGAGAGGTCGTCTAGTCTAAACCCCCTGCCTGGGCAGGATCACCTATTTACTATTTGGCTGCTTTGATCAGCAGTTGTATACTTGAATAGTGGAAACTAAAGGTGTGGATTAAGTAAATATTAAAGGTGTGGGGGTTTGTTTTGGGTTGGGTTTTTTTATTTTCTCTGCAGAAACTAGGGTAAAGGCAATATTGAGAAATAAATGTGACAACTTTGAATTACAAAATGGCTAGGATTCATTTATGAGAAGACAAGTGATTACCTAAAGACTGTCCTGTCAGCCTCTGTCACATGTGTCAGGGCTTGAAATTAATTGCTGTTTAACAGGAAATTTTAGAGATTAGATTTTATGATTTAGTAATGATCATGTTGTTGCACTTGTTTTTACAAGTCCATGGTTATTGTCCTACTTTTTGGAGGTGTGTTAAATGATATTCTGGCCAAGCAGCTGGCTAGCTATAGCAGCTGTACTTGGTGTTCACTTGATGTGTTTGGATTGCAAAATAATTATTTATTTATCTGTTTATTTTGAGGAAGCCTTCCAGAAAAATAACTTTTGTGTATACTTCATGCTTGTTCCTCCTTTAAAAAATGATTCTGTGCAAAAAATAATGATTCTATAGGTTGCTTGCAATGTTTTAAGGCTCAAAACAGTTTTCAAATTTATGTGGAAAATGAAATGGGTTTTGCTTAAAACATAAATATTTCTGTCTGTGGTTTGTTTTGGTGGTTTCTTTAATAGAACTGTCAGTGGGTTGTTAAATGTATTTCCCATTAAGATGGGAAATACAGTGACATAAAATACCACTTATTATAAAACCCCCCAAACTTCAGGTGTGTATCAGACTGGATGTCTCATGCCTCTTAAAAGCACTGGCAGATCTCTGTGCTTTTTCTCTACATTATAATTAAAGAGAGAATGAATAATTTTGCCAGTTTATTTGGATGCTGGAGTTAATGTTTTTTAAGCCATTTCATCATCTGGAAAGCAGTATGAAGTGAATTCTCATTTTTTTTCTGGTAGCTGAATGTAGAAGTTACCTTGGATGTGTGTAGTAAATCTATTTTAAGGAACTGAGCTGGTATCCTTAATCTAGTGTTAAATCTGATTGCATAGTAGCTTTATAGAGATACCTTCATAGGCAGTATGATCCTCCATGGCTGCAGCAAGCACTTTTGTTGGGTTTTCTTTCCCTTTAATGCTTCAGTTGAACTTCTGCATGCTTCTAACAATACAGTGAAAGAAACTGCCCTCGTCATAAACTAGTAGTGAACTGCATGTACACAGACTGCTTTTTCTTCTATTGCAGAAATAGAGAAATGTGCACACATTGTAAATTTATAAAGCACATTTGAGAGTTTACGTTTCTTGAAACTTAATTGTATGTCTTCAGTGTTGTGTGCCCAATCTTTGATACTCACCCTGACTATTTTTCTGGCGCTGATAAGTTGTTAGGTTCCTTATGGCATCATTGTAGTGGAATGCCAGAGATGTTTTCCTGGTTATTTACGTGTACATTAGCAAGGTGACATGAATGGTCTTGACACTGTAGGTAGTACAAGGAAGTAGAAATAGAGGTCTTAAGAGGAAAGCATGTAGAATAATACCATGGAAATTGTAACATAGGGAACAGCTTTTTCCTTTCAGTCAGTTAATGCCTGTTTTCCTTTCCATCTCCAAAATGACTTGTGAACCCAGTTGAAGAGTAGGTAGACTATTTTTTAATACATAACCAGGTTTTAATGTTCTTAGTCCTCTAAGTACAAATTAGTCTTATTTCTTCTGTGCTATCTGCCCTACATAAGACAGTGCATCTTTAAGTTAGGACTCACAGTCATAACACAGAGGTAGAACTTAGGAGTAAAACAGTATAAAAATACTGACTCCTGCAGGTTATTTCTGTCTACAGATTTGCTATGCAACTGAAAACCATCAGGTTCTTTACCACACTGGTATTTTACATATTGCTGCTGTAGCCAGTAAAGTGTTACAAGAAAATTATTTGCAAGTAGCTTTTTATTATTATGCCAGTTATGGTTCAGAGATCATTTACTGGGATTTTTAATGTTGGAGGAATGATGTGGTACACCTATATATTATTTGCTTTGTAATTGTTCAGTAGTTTTTAAGATATGGGAGGTTTGGGGTTTTTTTTTTATGGGTTTCTTGCAGATTTTCACTTTTTTTTCACGAAGCATGTGAAAATGGATGGCAAACTTTTGCACTGAATTATATACAATACTTTCAGAAGATAAGGAGGATTTGAGACATTCTTGCTGTTGGTGTTTGTTGTAGAGCTTCTGCATTTAACCTCTTCCAATACTCCCATAAGTGACCTTTGCTTAGAAATACCATAAACTACCTTTAACCATTCAGTATGTTGCATTTGAATTATAAAATTGGGCAGGCAAATGTCTTTAGTTCCCACTTTCCTGTATGAATTTTCTGTGACTCTAATACTTCATGTTTGTTGGTTTATTTAAGTGACACAAGTTAATCTGCTAGACTAGTTTAAAAGGTAAGAGGGCTTCTGTGTTTCTTGCTGGACTGGTTCATTTTGTCTGAAATGGAACACTGTCCTGAGTGGCTCAGGATTTTGACCTGCCTGAGCTGCAGCTGGAAAGAATGAATGCTTTTATGCTTGCCTGGATTCTTCTCTTTTTTTTTTCTTTTTTTTTTTCCATGTTTATTTTTTTTCTTGTTTTCTAATTATAGTAATTTGGCATTGATGAATATTCCAATCATGCAGTAAACTCTAGGCAATGAAACCAATGAAATCTGCTTTTGTGGAATGATAAAGCCGATACTGTGCTAAAAGTAGCTAGTTGGAATTGAATAAAACTCTCTAAAATAAACTGGAAAGAGTTAACAGGCTCACTACTTCTAATTGCATACCAGTGTAATATAGTAATTTCTATGGGAAGTGTATTTCCATTATAGTAACTCCTTCCAAGCAGTGCTTTTGTAGATGAAGATCACTTATTGCAGTTCAAGTATATTCCCCTTCTATATTTTAATGCTCCCAAAACTTCTTTCTAAAGATACTTTTTTTAAAAGATAAGTATACATATTTTATTTGATATGTACTGGACAAATATGTAGTGTGGCACTGGACAAATATGTAGTGTGGCACTGAAGAGTGTAATTACAATTGAACAAGGCAGTTACTGCACTGTGGTCTTGGATGCCAGAACCTTTTTGCCTTCAGGTGAAAAATACAGCAGAGCAGCTTCTTGAAATTAACTTTGATAACTGGAAAATCCAGAACTAAAAGTCATGTCAGGGAAGTAAAGCTGGAGTGAATCTGGTGAGCTTTATATTTTTATAGCAGCATGGAACCTTGACATGTGGATATAGGCAGAGTGATAACAATTGTGGTTTAAAGTGCATGTTTGTAGTACGTCTAAAATCAATCGGCTTGTTGAGAAATAACATAAAAAGTCTAAATGGCTGTACAGACCAGTCTTTGAAATGCAGGTTTCAACTGCTGTTTTTTTAAATGTGGAGGAAGATTTTTAAAAAGCAGAGCACTTTGCTAGTAGCACATAACATCAGTTCTTTTTGGAAGTTGTTGCGGGGTTGAGTTTGAATAGATTTACTGTGTGTGTTTGGATTTTGATTTTTTTTTTTTTTTTGAGAAGTGGTGGTTATCTTAAAGACTTATCTTAAGCAAAAGGGGAATACAAAACCCAGTCTTACCAAATGTTGACACTATTGAGTACTGACTAGCATCTATCAAATAATCAAAACTCAACACAATGACTTCTTTTCATGCATAGACTGTTTACTCTTGTTTAGCTCGGACAGTGGTACTTGCTGTCCTAAATTTTCAAGTTCAGGACAGGAACTGTTTTAAGTGATAGTGCAGATACAGTACTATTGAAACTGAAGAGTGTTCATAATATTGTCATTTTATAAAAGTAAAGAGGATTTAATAACTTCTGGCTAGGATATATACCTTTAGCTCCATATAGAAATCCTTGTGTAGTAGTCTTCAAACACCAAAATCCTTGTGTAGTAGTCTTCAAACACCAGATTAGTAAATGTTTATCATGATAAGTACAAGTTACTGTAACATATAGATACCTTGCTTATATTTGGAGTTGATTTTATAACATGATAGTAAGAGGTTGTCCCTGCCTTAAATAATTTGTATTCTAAACGGAACAGAATCCAGGGAATTGTGTTTCAGACTGAGTTAGTATATCAGCACAGAAATAATAATCAAATACAAATGAATATCTTGTTCTGAAGGCCATCTGAAGATCTGTCCTGTGCTGCTTGTTGCTGTTGTCCATTCCTGCAATAGAGTGTTCCCTTTTTAAATTGGCTGGGGTCATTCTTGATGATTAGCTGAATTTAATGAAATATTTAAAACAGCTTAGGTAACTTTGATACAGCTTGGCTAGGAAACAGCTACACATGTTGTTCTGTAATCAGCAGCTGAGTGCCTCTTGAGAATGGATGAGGATAGGCAAGAGGAATAACAAACAGTTACAGATGGGCTGCAGGCCTTAGTTTATTAACCTGATTATGCTACTGCTAGAACAGTGTATAAAATGAAAGCCAGATGTGCTTTAATGTCATGGAATAGTTTTTTAAATGCCCAGGAGTTAACAGTTGTTTGTTGCTAGGGAAGTTTGCTCTTTACATTGCCTGGCATAATAGGTCCCTGCTTCATATGTAGTGTTTGCATCCAAAATAATTAAAAGCAATCTCCTGGTTGTCATGCCTGTCTGTTCCATTAATCACATGATTAGCTCTCTCTTTGTCACATCTACTTAATTCCCAGAAAACTTGACTATTTTACGTGGTCTTAATTTGTGTTTGCAATTCAGAGCTAATCCTGGAAAAAAAACAAACCCTGATGTGTATGCTCAGGGTATTTTTTCATGGTGTAGCCAGCAAAAATGTGTCACTGCAAACAGGAAATACTGTTGTTGGAATTGTCTTGTTTTGCTATGTGAAGTTTGCAGCATAAGCAATCTAGTTTATAACATAGATTCTTTTTTCTTTCTCTGAAGTCCATGCTCCCCTCATAAGGCTATATCAACTGTTCACTGAGAGATTGCTCTAAGAATATAGTTATTCTATAATTTTCATAAGCTAAAATATGAATTTTCACTTTTTCCCACAAGTTATTGGCTGGCTTTTATGAACAAGGCATGACTGTTACAGGTCATGTGTTGAGAAACATTGACCTGAATAATGCAGCAGCAATGCTGACTCTTGATACTTCTCAAAGCTGTAAATGTAGTCACCTTCATGCTTGTAAGGAAACTGAAGTCTTATGACTGATTAACTTTGCCGTTTGCTTCTGTGTCAGTTTGTTTCAAGGAAGAAGCCTTAAGGTTTTACTGAAGAAGTTGATGATGTTAAATACTTCATATAAGGGGAATACCTGGAGATCAGGGAAATTTGTGATGGGCTTATGAATTTCTTGAACTTGGTATGAAACTGTGGAATGAGTATCTGTCCCCTAAAGAATCTGTTGAAAGCCACTTAATAGCACAGGGGTGGTTTTGTTCCCTAACGACTGCTTTATCTTCTCATTTTACCTTTTATTTACTTCTATAGGCTGTTGGTAAGTGCTGTGATTTTCTTGCTCTTCTTCAGCCACCACTTGCAGTCAATAAATGCTTTTAATGCTGCTGTTTCTAGGAAGGATGTAATTAAAATAAATAAAATAAAACTCTAATTATTGGTAATGCTTAGTGCTAGCATCATAAATGACACAAATCCACAGACTTTTTAATTAAAAAACTAATTATATTTACTCTGCTTCTTTCTACTTGAGAGAAAGCAATATCCTGCTAGTTTTTGTTATTTAAATGTTTACAAGTGAATAATTTTTAAAAATCAATATTGCATGCAGATCTTTTGATAAGAATATTTACTCATCATTATTTTTTTTCTAGCATGGAACAGGAAAGTTGAGGGCAAGGGAGCAGAACAGTATTTGTATCTTCTTTCCATAACAAAAAAAGTAACTACTTTAACTGTTAATTTCTAGTAATAGGTACATTTTAGGCCTGCAAACATACTAGTTTGTTAAGCTGAAAAAAGCACAATAGTAAAAATATTTCTGAAATTAATTTTGAGATAATCAGTCTCCTATTCAGAACTCAAAACTGCTGTGAATTATGAGCCTGAGGCATTTAGTGTTATCTCTGAGATACGTAATAGTTAAATCGAGCTAAATGCAATAAGATATTTACTGCTTCCAGGGAAAGTAAATTGCATTGAGAATAGTAAAGCTTTTAGCTTTGTGGTAGAACTTTCTGCTGTCGGCCAAGGGACTGGGGCTTTAATTTTTGTTTTGATATATTTTCTGGATTGAATTGGCTAAAATGGCACTTTCTCATAGATAATTTTTTATCTTTGTGTGTTCTTGATTTACCTGATGAGCCAGTTTCCCCCTTTACAGATCTAGCTCTCTTCTCTATTTCTTTCTCTCTGAACTTTCCCAAGAGTAGTCAGGATTTCCCATTTGTAGTTGTTATATTCTGCTTAGTAAGTTCTAAGTTAGTAAGCTTAGTAAGTAACTTAGCATAAAGTTCCTGCTGATGCCTAAACCACTGCTGTTACTACCATCTATTGAACAAAGGTGAAACAAACCCAGAAGTTTCCCTCTCTCTTTGTGTAGTATATAACAAAAATTACAGGTTACAGACATAGGATGTTAAACTAGGAGATGCAATCAAGAATACTCTTTTGTATGGAAAGAAATATGGGGGTTAAATTACTGGCAGTGCTAAAATGCATGTATTTTTGTGATAATACTGTCAGTCCAAGTTCTGTTCTAAAACAAATTTAGAATTTCTGTGTTTATGGTGTTTTATGGGGAGCTTCTGAAGCATGTCTGTTAAAAGTAAACCCAGACATCAGTTAGCATGCAAATGAGACTGCCTGTGCTTCTGTTCGTTACAGTCCTTTGTGCCTAATTCCTTCTGTGTCTAATGTCCGTTTTGGGGGGGTTTCCTGCAGTTGGCTTCTGAGCACTTGCAGATTTCGGATTTTTAGAAGAATTCATAAGCAAAGTGCTTTTATTGCTAATTAAAATGTCTGTTTTTCTTCTGTGCTGTCATACTAATCTGATAATTTGGCAGTGATGCATAGAGGTTTATGCATGCTTCAGTGGTAGGGTTTCATTTGTGTAACTGTCGCTAAGGCTTCATGACACCACATAAAGCTCTTTGAAGTCCTTGGTTTTTGGTCTTTTGGTGTTTTTTTTTCTTGTTGATTGATCAAGTAGGTGAAGAGTTTGGCTCCAGAATGAATAAATGGCTCTCATTTTCTCTTTCATTGCTGTGACCACCATCTCCTGCTATTATAGGAGAGTCCTGCAAGGAAAGGTGTTTTTTTGTTCAGTGGTCTGTGGGCTAATTCTTAATGAGACAGTGTATGTCATTTTTCCTCCATTTAAATTGAAAAGAACCCTATTTTATATGCTGATATGTCTGATTTCTGTGTGATAGCTGTGCTTCTTTGGGATAGTTTTGACTGTGCTGTAAGGAGGGTGTGTTTAAGTGCAGAAAGGTAGAGGACATAGAAGTAGCTCATAGAATCTCTGACTAAAGGGGGAAAAAGTAAAACATGATGTTAAAGTGTTTCTGCTTAAAATCACTCATAAGCTGTGAGCAGTACTTTACAAATAACTAACAGCTTACTCGAGAAGCTTCTTGAAAATACAATGTCCTAATATTTTATCATGCTTTATGGTGTAATTTTGAGATTCTTAAGAATATACAGAGCATACACTAGCTGCTCTGTTAATGCATGCTGTAAAGAAATAAATGCCACTTTGTCCTTCACATGTTTTGAGAAGGTAAAATGGTGCTTTTCAAACTGATGTTAAGGAGACAGTTCAAATTTCAGTGACCTAGAGGTTTTTTTTGTTCATTTTCCATAGGTAGGAAGTGAAGGCATTCTTTGCAAAGTGCTCTAAATCTGACGTAAAGTCTGAACACAAGTAACAGATAATACTGTTATTGTGGTCAGTGCTGTGGTCAGACTTCACCTGTGCTATTGAAGAGACTAAATTCTATGTGATATACAGCTCAGTCTTTTTGTTGTTGTTTGTTTTTTTTTTAACTAACATCTAAACACATGTAATATTTTCTTAGGATCTCAGTTGATGTAATATAGAATAGTCTCTAGACAGTTCTGGTGCAAGAACTGGAGTTCCATGTAGCAGAGGTAATAGAATGTTCTTCACATTTAGATGAAGATGAGGACTTTGTCAACAAACGAATTACCCTGAAACCGAAGGAGAATGGGATGTCAGCGACTGGTTGTCCGGGATCAGCTGCAGAAAAAAAGGAAGATGTCAAACCCCGACCTAAAAGCAAGCCATTATCTCCAGTGAAACAGACTCCCACTTCAGCACTTGATTACTTTGGGACAAGTAATGTCCAAAGATCAGAAAAGAAACTGGTGGCAAGTAAAAGGAAAGAAGTGAGTACTGATGGTGTGGTGTTAAGGCTGTTTGTGTGTCTGTTAGCAGATCAAAATGGCCGGTTTAATGACTGCGAGGAGGTGCTCACCTGCCTGTCCTACTTAATGTTACTGTTTAATAACTACTCAAGCACAGGTTAATTCTGATGAGGTTTGTGGGCTGTTCTAAATGCTGTTTTAGAATAGCATTTCCTTCTTTGAGAAGAGCACAAAATTGAAAATGGTGTTTTCTGTATTACTTCTTCTCAAGTGACTTTTTGTAAAATTAAGTAGTTTTCTGAGATTAGTGAGTGAATGGGGTAGCATATAGTAGGGGGCAGAATGCAGGAGGCAAAGGAAGGATGTTGTTTTCCCAAGCTTTATGGCACATATATTCATGGAATAACAAAGCACCAGATAAAGAATGGCAGAAACTGGCAGAAACTGAAAAATCACAATGTAGTTGTTCATGTCCATTTTAAGCTCTTAGAGTATTATTTTGTTTTGAATAGTAAAATCTCCTGAATCTCAGCCTTGTTTAATAGGGTTTAGGCTAGAGAGCTAGGAATGAAGTCCTGTGTGTCTCCCATCCTTTTCTAGGAGTATACCACATGAATCCCTACAGATGAAACTGTGATAGTTTACATGATACTGGGGAAGCTGAACTTTTGGGCTTTTTTTCCTTCTTAAATACAGCCTTCACCAAGCAGAGACAGCACACTGGACGATGAAGCCATTGCTAGGCAACTGCAGCTTGAAGAAGATTCAGAGGTAAAAGCTCTGTCACTTGTTTTATGCTACGAACAGTTTGGTTAAACTTAAAGTTGTTTTTCTTTAACAAATTAAATGTTATTACACTTGTTTCAGGCATACGTGGAGATTCAGTCTTACCTGGATACTTAACCCTTGCATGTATGTGCAAACATAGTCACTCAGTAATTTTTATGGGCATTATTTCAGTTATGCAAATAGAATATTTCACTTAATCTGTTTTCCATCTATTCAGACTTTCTCTACCTGTGCAGTTGATGTGTCTATAACAATTGTTCTTGTTCACACAGAATTCACCTTCTGCTTCCTCAGGTTTTTAGTTTTTTTTTGGGGGTATATTTTTTTCATTCTCTAGATGAAAAAGTTGTTGCCATCTATGGTTTTTTTCACTTGTTGTCATGTAGGGTTAGTTTTTTTTTTTAATAGTTGAGGAAAATGTGAATGATCCTTATGTGTGAGTCTTAAACTTTACTGTTTGAATCTGTGCTAATATGAGTGAAATTTATGCTTGTCATACACGTTTACTTGTTTTTGGGAAAATAAATTCATTTCCTATATACTAGTAATATTGAGCATCCTTTGAAATAAATACATTGTACATGCAAAACTTAATCTCATCCTTGACCTCTGTGGAGAAGTGATGAGTCTAGCTTTGACCTATTAGAGAGTTAGCCTGTAAGGAAAAAAAAGGTGGTGTCTTTTGTTTGAGCTGACCTTATTTACAGTGCTCACATCTTTTGTATGTATTGTCAAAGGAATGTACTTCAGGTGTAACACCTCAGGTTTGGTGGTTGGTAGTCCCTGCCCTTCCCCTTTCTCACTGAACATGGGGAATACAATGCATCAAATACAGATGCATTGTATTATTCTGGGCACATAAAAATAGCCTCTGCGGCATACTGGGTTTACAAAGTTATCTGAATCTTATAGCATGGCATGTTGCACTTCTAGACAAATTATTTTATTGTTATTTTGTTAAAACAACAGTCAGTATTTATTGTCAACAGTATACACTATTCAGGAATATAAGTAATTTTCCCCATGGGGCTATGCTCTATAGGAAAGCTAAACCGATGATCATTTATCACTGTAGATGTTGCAATGTTTATTTTGTTAGGTGAAATTAAAAATGAGACCAACCTGGCTTTGTTTTTTTTACAATTAATGAATAAGTTTCTTAGATTCCATGTGCAGTATTTGTCCTTACTAGTTCTCTGTCAAAGAATGTAAGTTGTGTAAGTAGAAATATTAAAAGATATAAATATATTTGTGCAGCAAATCCAAACTACTTTTCTCAGTAGGCTTCAGTCTCTCAGTTTGGGGGAAAGAAGTAGTTCTTCAGTGCCATTTTTAGAAATTTATTTCCTTCTGGTAAGAGGCACTCTTTCCAGCTGAGTGCTATCTTATTTAAGATAAACTCTTTGTCTTGAGTTTTAACAAAGATACAGTAGAATTTAAACTTGTCAGACATGAGCCTGAACATCTTTTTTTCTTTCAGCTGGAGAGACAGCTGCATGAAGATGAAGAATTTGCTAAAACTTTGGCCATGTTGGATGAAACACCACAGAAGAAAAAGGTTGAATTCTTTTTAAACTTTAGCTTTTAGAAATTTTGTTGGGAGTGTTCTTACTTAGACATCTGTGACTGCTGTTTTGAGACTTTCATACAAGTTCATTAAAACCAGCAAGAGTTTGCATAAAAATAACAAAATTGCTTTACCTATTTTCCTCCCTCAGTAAATAAAGTATCCTTCCTAATCAGACAGCAAGCATGGCTGTTATCTTTGTCCTGCCTGCTTGGGTTGATAGGGGATTTTAAATTCTAGTTCAAATTGATTGAAGTGTGCTGATGAGGACCTGTGCTATAGTTCTGTTGGTTTGGGAGGACCAGATCCAGTTAAACGAATCAGTGACACAACTCTCTGAGAAGTGATGGGAGAGGGAGAACAGACAAACATGGATCTCGAGAATTGGAGACCAACCAATGCTCTCCCACTTCTGAAGGGAAGGTGTAGGCATGGTAAAATATCTTCTGTGTTGTACCTCAAGGCTCTTAGAGTTTAGGATTGTTAGTTAGCATTTGGCAAGTATTGGTACCTCTGGACTAGTCAATAAACTGGTGGGGATTGAAGTTTACAGTAGCCTGGAAGTCTGTCCAGCCTTTGCCTTAAGGAACGGTGACGTGCATGGCCGAGGGCAGAACTTGCCCATCTGCCTGCCTCTGAGGCAGGCTGTGTTCTGCCTTGCGTAGGGATCGGATCGGTTAGATACCGTTCAGTCTGCTGTACTTCACAATGGGGAGACTTGGGGGTCTGGCCTTAGCCACAGCTTGGGATATGCCTCTGACTCTGGCATTGTGTGTTCATTCAGGCTCGGAAAGATTCTGGGGGAGAGCAAACTGTATTGAGCATCAGGACCAGTCCAAACGTCACAGAAAGGTGCAAGCAGCTCGAAACAGGTAGGACATACAGTACAGAAAATGTTTCACCAATTCATCATGCTGATGAGAGACATTTTGATAAATGTGCCCTCCTCCCTCTGCCTCCTTTCAAGCAAAAGCAGCAAACTCAGCAGGTGGAACAAAGAGTGATACCACGAAGCAGCAAGCTGAATCTGAACATTCAAAAGGGTTTAGTTTATCCCAGCAGTCATCTGATGGCAAAATTAGAAGAGAATCGATGGATAAGACCTTGCCTTTGAAACCTAGCTCTAAGCTTGTGTCTCTGAAACAAAAAGAAGAGATTGCTGAAAAGGAAAGAGGTGCTCAAAGGTCAGCATCAAAAGAAAAAAATGCTTCAAGGAAAGAGGAGAAGGCAACACCAAAGAAGGAGAAAATTTCTCCCAAAAAGCCTGAGGTAGGAGCTGTCAAAATGAATTCAGTTAGTGTGGTGGAGTTTGCAGGAAAACAGTTGTCCTTTTAGTGTTTGTGTCACTGTTTGATTCTTTGAATCTTCTGGGCAGTTCTTAAGACTTGAACTCTGTTAAGGCTTTTAATTCCTAGCAGTTGTAAGAGTGTAGGGGGAAAATACCAGCATGAAGAGAGTTCTTTGCTGAACTTTGCAATCTACACACCTTAATGAGCATTGGTTTTGGTGGGGGTTTTTGTGTGTTTGTGTGTAACTTTTATTGTGGTGTGGGGTTTTTTTGTTTGATTGTGTTTGTGGGTTTGTTTTGGGGTTTGCTTTCTTTTTTTTGCATTTAACTTTCCTGAAAAAATGCAGAAATTCTGACAGTTACCTAGTGAGTGAAAGCTTGCTGTTTCTGTGAGTGTGGAGACCTGGTGCATGTATGCTGCAGTTAGAATGATAAATGGCATTGCTTGGTGGTTTTGTTCCCCTTCCTCCTCCCTTCCTTATCTCCTAGTTCTGAAGCTTATTTCTTATGGGTAGTATTACATAGGAATATAATTTAGTTTCCTTCGGTCTGATTTGGTAACTGGGATTATTGAGCAGACTAGCAGATACCTGCTAAAGCAACAGTTTATGAATGAAGGGAGCAGGTACATGTAGAATACAGATGAATGGATAGAGACCTGACAGTACATACTAGGTAGGTTTTTTAGTCTCATAAGTGTGATTTCTTTTTTTTAAAATAAACAGCACCAAAAAGTACCTCAAAGCACAAGACACTAAAGCCAGACTTGGTATCGCATGCTAATAGACTAAAAATAAGCGTTAGAACTTATTTTTCCTTTGATGCATAAAATGTCTTAAACTCTGATGCTTGGGTTTACAACTATAAAACCAGCAAAATGCGTACTAACCTTTTTCCTCTTTTGCCCAAGTCCATAAGTCCTGAGGACTCAGAAAAGAAGCGGATCAATTACCAAGCTTACCGAAGCTTCCTGAACCGGGAGGGTCCCAAAGCGCTGGGTTCCAAGGAGATACCTCAGGTACGTTTGCCTGCAGTAGAACTCTGTACGTACAAGTGAAGTGTGTTGTGGTCTAGCAACTACCAGCTAAACAGTATTTAAACACTGTAGGGTGCTTCTTGTTTTGTTTGTTATTTTCAGATAGGGGGTATGTGTTGGAAAAAGCTGAATTGGAATGCAAAGCAGTGACTTAATGTAAGGAAATTACTGACAAACTGAATTCAGTGCTTGGTTTAAGAGATCATGGTAATGAAAAATAGTTACTGGTCTTGAAGATTGCTGTCACACATTTGACTGGCGGGCTGTGCCTGAAGCGCAAGTACAAGTACAGTCAGTCAGGTGGACAATGTGTGAAGATTTCTTGGTGGCTGTTTGTTTAATAACACTTCAGCTTTGAGAACTTTTGCCTAGCTAAGTAGCATAGGCTTATTTTTAAGTTTCGTAGGGTGTTTGACATGGTAGGGATTAAAGTTTATGGTAAAGAAGTATTTGGTAGAACTGTATCCAGTAATGGCATTTTCTGTAATATTGTTCTCAGGGAGCTGAAAACTGCTTGGAAGGCCTGACATTTGTAATCACTGGTGTCTTGGAGTGTATTGAAAGAGATGAGGCCAAGTCTCTGATCGAACGTTACGGAGGAAAAGTAACTGGCAATGTCAGCAAGAAGACAAATTACCTGGTCGTGGGGCGAGACTGTGGCCAATCGAAGTGTGAAAAGGTGTGTTCCTGTGCCTGAGCAAAGGAAACAGAATTGTTCGTATCTGTGGTGATGTTCGGAATCTCTGCCATAAGGAGGCAGCACTACAAATACAGTACATGTAAAAAAGGAAAAGCTGCTCTTGCTTTAGGGGCACTGTTCCGTTTCTCTTTAAACATACACGCACATTAAGAACCTGACAAACCCTTGTAGTTGGGTTCTTAAACATAATCTTTACTGGACAGCACTTTGAAATGGGTTATTGACTTGACACTGGTTTTAATTCTTATTTTTGCTCCAGGCTTCAACTTTAGGGACAAAAATTATTGATGAGGATGGTCTGTTTGATCTTATTCGAACTATGCCAGGCAAAAAGTCCAAATATGAGCTGGCTGCTGAAACAGAGGTTTGTCTGTTGTAAACTTCTGGTTTGTGGGGTTTTGTTTGTTTTGCTTTGCTTTGTTTTTACATGAAAGGAATCTAGATCTTCTGTTCGAGACAACTGTTTGTAAACCATCTGTATATTTAATGTTTTTTTTGTTTTTACAAGGAATTAGAACTAATATTCAAGGTAAATATTTCAGGGGATACTTTTACGGTAGCAAGTCTCTTAGGCACATTTTAATTTAGCATTGTGTGGCTGGTAAAGTGATATTAAAATGTGTTAGCTCTAGCACATTCTGTAATCAATATATATGTTGCTCTGGTACTTCTGATGTGGCTAGGCATTGTTGCATGTAGAGATACCATCAGTGTCTTAGGCAAAGCAACTCTCAGCATATTGACTAACTGCTTTTACTCCTTGAGGGTTTTTGGGGTTAAACACTTTCTGGGTTTGTAATTTGGTGGTTTTGGGGTGGGGTTTTTTTTGTTAAACAACCTTAGATCTCCTTAAGTGTGCTTGAGATGCGTGTTCCCTTACTGGTAGCAGGGTGCTTTCCTGTTCCTTTTATCCATGTGCCTCTCCTGTTAATTGCTTTAGTGTTTGAGCTTGGAAGCGTCATGGGTGTTTGGCCCAGCTGTTCAATGAAACAATTGTCCATTTAGCATGATTTTTTTAAATGGTGCATCAGGCTCAGTAAGGGGACTTACTGCTCTGGGAATGGCTAGAAGTTTTCTTGTCTCTCTTGTGGGTTGTGCTGCAGAACCAGGCAGAATCGTGTTTAGCAGTGTTTTATTTAGAGAGGAGTGTTTCTTTATCTGCTCTTCGAGTTTTTGATCAATACATAAGCTTTGTTATTTTCCGAACTGCTCCTGTACATGTGTTTAAGGCCAGCATGTTTGTTTAGTGTACTTTTTTTAAATCCCATTTAACTTTCTTACCTTTATTTTTTAAGGCAAAGAAAGCGGAGTCAAGACCTAAAAAGACACCACAGAAAGCTGAAGGTGGAAAAAGGAATTTTAGCCCTGTCAAGAGAGATGCTGATAATAAAAAACAGAAGTCTACTCCTGAAAAAGGAGATGCTGTCAGATCTGTTAAGAAAGAGACCCCTGCTGCTCGAAAGCTTACAGACTTCAGATGGCAAGCTGTAGAGAAGAAGGAAGCCCCAAGCCCCAAGGAGGCCTCCATTTCCGAGGCTGGGGAAGGCGAAGCGGAGAGCTTGCTGTGGGTAGATAAATACAGGCCTGTGTCTCTGAAGGCAATAATTGGACAGCAGGGTGAGCAGAGCTGTGCTAACAAACTGCTCCGGTGGCTCCGAAATTGGCACAAGAATGACTTGGAAGATGGACAAGGTGACAGCATGGTGAACTTGTGTTTTCCTTGCCAAACACACTGCTTGTTTCCCTGGATGGATGAGGGCCTTGGGGATAGCAGAGCAAGTGTAGAAGTTGGGAATAAGGCTGAAGTCAGTTTGGTGGGGGGGTATTTCTGTTTGTATGTGGGTGTTGTGTTTGGTTTGCGGGGGTGCTCTTGTTTGGTGGGGTGGGGCTTGTTCCTGTTTTGGTTTTCCTTTTTTGTTTGTGTTTTCCCTGGAAGTTGAGCCGGAGTGGAGCGTGTGGGTTTGTTTTGTTCACTTACCACCCCTAACCTGGTTTGGTTTTGGGTTTTTTGTTTGTTTTGTTGGGGGTGGTGGTGGTGTTTTTTATGATGTGACTATGAGAAAATTGCAGGTGTGGTTGCATTACATTAATAGCACTTCTGCTGTTTTTCAGTTTAGTGTCGTTGCAGATCTTAAACTAAGGTGGCTTAAACAGCTCTTCCCCAAATGTTTAGGATGCAAATGTGTGTATTTTTCATATCAAGCGTTAAATGAGGAAAAACTCGAGTGATGCTTGATATCTTTAAAGGTTTACATGAAGCGTGCAGTGTGTTTTGTAATATGCACCTAGGTAAAACCTGGAATCTTCTTTTATAGCAAAGACCAATAAAGCTGGAGGCAAAGATGATGGTACTGGCTTCAAAGCAGCATTACTGTCTGGTCCACCTGGAGTTGGTAAAACTACTACAGCTTCTTTGGTTTGTAAGGTGAGTTCACATCAACAGTTGTTTCCAGTGCTGTTTGTTATGTCTGGATGTGTTATGTGGATCCAGAGACCAAGTGCAGGTAGCCCCTCAATGCCTACTTGTGCCTGCTCAGAATTCTGTAAATACAGGGATGTTCAGACACCTTTCTCTGGTCTGGGACACGAATGTAGTTAGGGGTGTCTGCGTTTCTCCGCTGTATGGAGAGGAAGCGAGCGCAGTACATGGAACAATTGGAAATGGTTTTCAGGAGTTGAGTGGTCAGCACTGGTTCTGCAGGTTGGAATGTTTGTACTAAATTTAGTAGGAGTCAAATTTTTCCAAACTTTTAGGAAGCTTCTGTGACAGACTTGGTCATGGGTTTTGTGTGTCTGTCTTTCCCAGACTCTAAATTCAAATACTTTGTTAGAATGAGAGAAGCTGACAGGGCTGTCTGTCTGTTTCTAAAAAGTTATTTTTTCCTAATTTTTCTGGAACACTGTGTCCTACTAACTGTTGAGAGAGTCAGCTGGGAACTCCATACTGTAGAAATACCGTTAAAGCTGACTTATTGCTAGTGATGTTGTATCCAGTCACAGGTTATCTTTGTTGTTCTTTGGCAAGAACTTGCTTCAGAGGGTTGAGACTGTTGTCAGCAGTCTCATCTTTATGCTGGGAAGGAATGATTACTTACCTCAGTGTTTGAGTAACTGATTCCTCCCCTTGGGTGTGCTATCCCCCTGCCACCCCTTTAGCCTTACAGCTTTGCACCAAGAAGCTGATGCCCAACTCCCAAAACTATCATCAGCCATGATATGATGTGCTATGTGTTCCCAAGCTGCTTAATAGTTACAAGTTTATTTCATTTGGCTGGGAGGGGTGTGGCAATGGTTCTTGTCCTGGCCCTTTGACTGTAAGACTTTTGAATAGGCAGCTGGAAATACCATGGAGCTTAGTCAGCCTTGGCTCAGTTCTGTTTCCTTCCCAGGCCAGAGTGCTGGTAATCCTTCAAAACTAAACCTGAGCCCCCCACGCCAACAACAAGAAGCAACAGTTCTTTTTACATCTGTTCTGTGTCTCATCTACAAGTATTTTTGGAGTGCAAGAGAAAAGGAGTATAAAGGGAAGAAGGAATCAAACCCATAAATTATATGTGAAAACAGTGTTGTAAGGGCTTTCTTCTGGAACCCTGAAATGCTGTTTCTAACTCTTGAGTGAGAGCATGCTCTTTCTCTGATCCGTGTTCTCGTTTCTTTTGTGTGTGTCTGCACTAGGAGCTGGGGTATAGCTATGTGGAGCTGAATGCCAGTGATACTCGCAGTAAGAACAGCCTAAAGGAAGTAGTTGCTGAATCTCTCAACAACACCAGCATCAAAGGCTTCTGCTCTGGTATGTCTCTTGTTTGAGGGAGGATTTCTTGTGTTCTGTCTGCTTACAGGAAGGACAGAACTTCGTTATTACACAAGTGTTAGGACTTTAACTGCCTCATCACATGGAGGGATCCAGCCTTATTTAGAGATGGCTTCATGTAGTAAACTGATTTCTTTCATCTCCAGTTATAGAGTTAAATCCTGCTATTAGTAGAATCCATTGTTAATCTGAACAGACTACTCAAGAACTCTGCAGTTGCTCATCTCTTGTGTGGGCTTTGTTTCTTGGAAGGTGACTTGAAGTTATGGTCAGTTCTGTGAACATAGATTCATGTGATCAAGTGGCAGAGTAAGAGGCTCACCACTACTACACCTGTTGTCTAGAATGGGGTTACCTAACGTGTAAAGCATTGGGTAAACTCTGAGCAAGGCCCTGTTTTATTCCCATCTCATTTTCTTGTCCATATTCATTTTCAGGCACATCCTCATCAGTTAGCGGGAAACATGTATTGATCATGGATGAAGTGGATGGTATGGCAGGCAATGAAGACAGAGGAGGGATTCAGGTGAAACTGCTATAGTTATTAGCTAATGCTGTTGCTAAGGGTGCATGGCATGAAGTATGTCAAGCCAGTCCACTGCTTTCAACCCGTGGGCCATAGAAAGTCTGCAGAGTACAGTTATCTAAAAGTTATCTGACCTGTTGTAGCAGTCTGTGTACAAAGAACTGGGCACTGGGAAGAGGGGGGAGGTAATTTTGTAAAGGAAACCTGGAGTGATGGGCTTGGGTGTGTGCACTTTGGACGTTTATTCCTGGACAGGTGGATTTATCCCATGGTCACTGTAGCTGGCGTCTGCCTGCAGTGGGAGGTTTGTATTTGGGCCGGGACAGTTGCTCTCGTCGACAGGCAGTAACACCAAATAAATAGTGTGGCGTGGGCAGTATTGTCCTTTGTTCTCCATAGCAGCTCCAGTTCGAGCTTCTGAAGGTTTCTTGTAACCACATGCAATACTGGGAGGAAAAAGAGCACGCAGGTCTTGAGCTCGGATGCAGGTGCTCGCGTTGTAGGAACAGGAGATCGAACTGAATTGCATTAGAGCAGGCAGTTTGTTCTGTGTAAGCCTGGTGATGTTGGAGCCTCGGCCTTGGGCTCTTTGGACAGAGGAGAGCTGGTCTCTTTACTTCTCGCCTCTCTGTTATTTGTGGCAGGGTGCAGTCAGAAGGACAAGTGTGCCCACAGGCTGGCTCAGGCTGCCCTGTGGGCAGGTGAACCTAGATCTGCAGGTGGACAGCTCTGCTCTGGGTGATTTATCTTCCTTGCTTTGTGATGCTGAATGGGCCAAGTGGCTGCTGGGAGCAGATGGGATTGGGTAGGCAGCTGCCGACACAGCTGGAGAGAACAGGCTGGGCTCTCACTGTGTGGAGATGTGCTGGAGACAGCAGGAGGGCTTTTACAGATCTGCATCTGTCAAGGATCTGATCAGGGCAGAGACCACGATGTTCTAATTATTCTTACCTGATGTAATTGTTGTAATGTGTTTAAATCACAGGAGTTGATTGGTTTGATTAGACACACAAAGATACCCATCATTTGTATGTGCAACGATCGCAACCACCCTAAAATGCGTTCCTTGGTCCACTACTGTTTCGACCTTCGGTTTCAGAGGCCTCGTCTGGAACAGATTAAGGTAAGACGGCTGCGGCTGCAGGGACTGCACTGAATTACCGCCAGTAACCCCTGTCTGCCTGTGGCAGAACTTAGCCAGAGTTGTGCACATGTGAATGTTTTGTTCACAACATTCTCAACTGTGTGCATTACAGGGCGCCATGATGTCTATTGCATTTAAAGAAGGTTTAAAAATTCCACCACCTGCTATGCAGGAGATAATCCTGGCAGCCAATCAGGACATCAGACAGGTCAGTGCTCGCTCAGAGCTCACATCGTGTACAAGTCCTTGATGTCACTGTAGTGTTACTAAGTGTAGAGATTGGGATGTTTTCTGTTGGTATCTTCCTTGTGAGTGCTTCTTGCGCTGTCAAAGTGTAAATCCTGTTCTTTAGGTTTTACACAATCTGAACATGTGGTGCGCAAAGGATAAGTCACTGACTTACGACGAGGCTAAAACAGATGCCAGCAGAGCCAAAAAGGACATCAAACTGGTAAGTCCAGGGGTTGTTGGGTACCATTGTTCTGCAGTGGGTTTGTTGATACTGTGCTGTGTCTTGCTGTGTGTTGACCTGCAGCTCACTGACCTTCTGAAATGTCATTTACTTAGGGCCCTTTCGATGTTGTCCGGAAGGTTTTTGCTGCTGGAGAGGAGGCTTCTCGTATGTCCCTTATAGACAAATCGGATCTTTTCTTCCATGATTATTCTCTAGCACCTCTCTTTGTCCAAGAGAACTACGTGCATGTGAAACCAGCTGCTGCTGGGTGAGTTACTCCATACCCTAAACTGACATAGACTTTGGTGTCAGGGAGTAAAACTAGACTAAACCTATCTAGACATTTCTGCTCGGTAATACCATCAACTTTGTGGGTTTTTTTTTCCAGAGGAAACCTGAAAAAGCACTTGGTGCTCTTGAGTAGAGCAGCTGATAGTATATGTGATGGTGATATAGTGGACAGACAGATTCGTAGCAAGCAAAACTGGAATCTTCTTCCAACGCAGGTGAGCCCTTTGCACATGCTTTGTGTCCCATGGGCTTCCATCCCTGGAAATCGGCATTTCAGTGTAATTTTACGACCTCTAGCTCATACCTCGAGCAGTGCTCTCTGTTCCTATTTAAACTCAGATAATTTTGTAGATACTTTAGAACATGGTGACAGATAAGGTGGTACCAGAGACAAAGCTGTCACCTAAAGGGGCTGAACAGAAATGAGCAACCAGGATTGTTCTTACATGGAGCTGTTCCCACTGTGGCACTGTTCTCAGTACCCCTTTTCAAGCAGACAAGTGTGTCATGGCGTCAGTGAGACTCGTTCCTGGTGGTTGAGTCTGGGATGTGTGTTCCTTTTCCAGGCCATTTATGCAAGTGTTCTCCCCGGGGAGCTGATGAGAGGTTACATGACCCAGTTTCCTGTCTTTCCCAGCTGGCTGGGGAAATTCTCCTCCACAGGCAAACACGACCGTGTCACTCAAGAACTGGCAATGCACATGAGTCTCAGGTAGTACTGACACCCCTCTGCTGCTCTGTTTGTTTATTTATGGAGTGTGCCGCTGACCATCAGTCCCTGGCAGGGCTCAGTGCAGGCTGGGGGCTGTCCGTGAGCGTGCTCCTATGCTGTCGCTGACGCTTATTACGCCGCTGGACAACAGCTGGACTGCAAACACCCTTCATGCAGTCAGCAGTACCCAGTACTCCCATGACACCCCGCCTCCGAGAGCTGTCGTTTTTCGGTTAGGGATGTGTTTCCCCAGCCTGTTTTCTGTTTGAGTACCCGGTGTCAGCCATCCCTAAGGAATGGCAGAGGGAACGGCGCAGCACCTTTTGCAGTCAGCTCCTGAGGCAGCTGAGTATCTGTTTGCTGAGGGCCGTACCTACAGGTTGCTTGTGTTTAGAAGTGAGTGGTGGTGGTTGTACAAATTTACTCACTACTTTCACTTTGCCAAAGAACCCAGATGTGCAAGAGGACAGTAAACATGGAGTATTTGTCATATTTGCGGGATGCGCTTGTCCAGCCCTTGAAAGACTTTGGAGCAGATGGTGTACAAGCAGCCATAACACTCATGGACTCTTACTGCTTGATGAAAGAAGATTTTGACAGTATCATGGAAATCAGCATGTGGGGAGGCAAGCCCAGTCCTTTCTCAAAGCTGGATCCCAAGGTAAAGTTCACTGGTGGATTTTCTTTTCCTGTCCTTCTGTATCTTTAAAAAGAAACCCTTGAATTGTAGCTGTAGCATGAATGTGTGACTGAGGACTGAAGTTGGTGCAGATGCTTATTAGCCGTAATGTAGTTAGCAGTAGTGTTTGTAAATCGCTGTCAGGTGCTACTAAAGGTTCAGGAGTGTGTCCTAAAGGGCTGTCCCACTTCATGCAGGAGCCTTACCCCTGGTGTTCCCCTCGTGAAGGGTCACTGGGAGCCAGCTGTGTTGGGGGCAAAGGGGTGAACACAGAAGGGACAGGGAGAAAGGATGCTCCGGGCTGCCTGCCGTGTCCCCCTCATGCATGGCACTGCTTCTCCTGGCATCCTGCAGAGGAGGGAGGAGGCACGACTCTGCTGTGGTGTGGGCACTGAACTGGGAGGCTGGCTGGCAGTCTGTGTCTCTCACAGTCCAGTCAGACAGAACTGCCACACCTGGGGGTGCTGTCATGCTCCCCCAGAGTCCAGACATTTTGGTGGCTGGGACAAGGTGAGCTCAAATCCCAGCTCCCAGTCAGCCAGGAGTGAGATCCAAACCATGACCAGGGAAAAGAGCTTGTCTCACCCAGCAGTTGTGTAGGTTTAGGTATGGGCAGTTTACACCTGGTCTGAATGTGCTGCTGCTCCAGTGCAGCAGGTGCCCAGGAGCTGCCCAGGGTGACTTTGTGACTTGGACACCTGGCAGCAGAAACAGAGTGCTGACATGATCTGACGCTATCAGGGCTGAGCAGGAAGCACCTGAAGATGCACGCTTTACCTGAGCACTACATGGGACTTTAACTGAGCTTGCCCCATCCAGCTCTTGGATGCCTTGTGTGCCCTCTACTGTGTGTCACTGGTCACATCTTCCCTTAGGAAAGATGATGTGGCAGCTGTTGGCTCACAAGTGTCTCTAACTCAACAGGTCAAAGCAGCGTTTACACGTGCCTACAACAGAGAGGCACATCTGACTCCGTATTCACTTAATGTGGCCAAGATATCTAAAAGGCAGTCGGGATCTGCGATGGGCTTAGGACTGAATGAAGACTTGAGTGTTGAAGAGGCCCAGTCTGACGAGGATGAGCAAGATATTGTTGAAAGTGATGCGATGATTAAGGTGACTTGTTTTCCTCTGTGTTTTGCTACCACACTAAACTGGTTTCTTTAGTCACCTTTCTGGGACTAGTAACATTATCTGAATGGAGAAACAGAAGGGGAGATAGTACATGCTACTCAGGCTTTCAAACACCTACTGTCAGCCCGTTTCACACTACTGGGGTTTCCCCTCGCTGCCTCTGCTTGAAGCCAGACAGTGCTGTGAACTTGGATATGGCAGCCAGTTCCAACACTTAGCAATTCCTTGGTGTCAGTGGGTAGTGCCATTGTAAAGGGGCAGCCCTGGGGCTTTGCAAGTGCTCACTGAAGGTGACAGCCCAGCACTACCGGCCCTGGGTGTCACCAGGTCGGGGTCAGCCCTCAAGACCAAGTGCTGACAGGTACTCCCAGGACATCTGAAGACTTTATACCTGACAGGGCATGGGAAGAGAAGAGATGCTGTGTAATGCTGACAGGGTTTGGGTTGATGCTTTGGTCAGGTTGCAGTTGGGCTTTAAAGGTTCTGTATGTTTGTTCTGTTTGTAGCAGAAAAAGGCAAAGTCTTCCAAGCTGCCAAAGAGAGAGAAAAATGAAGAAACAACAAAAAAAGAAGGAAAGAGAAAAGAGAAAACAAGACATTAAATGGAGTAAAATCCTGCTTGCTCTGGAGGCAGCTCTGCCTATCTACCTTCTGTCAGGAACACAAAATGGGTCCCATGCTGGAGCTGGGAAGGCACCAGTGAGTTGAAAGTGCTCCTCTTATAGAGGTGATGTAGCTACTGTACTCTCACACCATGCCATGCTGTACTTAATGTGCTACAATGTTACAGACTACACCTATCCTTTGTGCCACAACCACCAGGGGTGTGGATGTGATGAGAAGGTGATGCATAGTTACCTGGCATCTACACCGTCTTACCGTCTTCCTCTGCTGTCCCTCTTTCTTTAACACCCCCAGTATTACGCAGTCAGCTCTTGTAAATAGTACTTGATGCAACCCCCCCACTACAAAGTGTGTATTTGTACATTGTAGAATTAAGCAGTGTATAAAATTACAATAAAATGTTTCACAGGAGTATTTTAAAGTTTTAAGTTCATGGAGTGTTCTGTCACTCTCCCTCTTTCCTTCCACGGCCTTTCCTGCAAACACAGGATATGGTGGCAGCTTTTCTGCAGCTTCCCTTTGTACAGTGGGAGCCCCAGGAAAGCAGTGAGGGGGTCTGGCTCCAAACCTGAGGAGCCTGTGCTTGCACGAGCTTCATCCTTAACCAAAACCACAAGCAGGAATACCTGGAGTAGAAATGCTGAACGGAAAATGGCCCCAAAGTCCAGAACTGCTGCTGAGAGAAGAGTGGGGTGTTTTTGTCATTCCCCTGGGTTTGTCTTTGGTGCAGATAAAATGCAGATTTTTCATGGTAAGAAGAATCAGTTTTATTACTCTAATAAAGTACAAAATTTATAAAAAGCTAAATATTTACAGGCTATCACAAAATACAAGTGCCACAGTGGTGGCTGTCATGACATCCTGGTGGGGAAGAGGTGCTGTAGGTAGAGCTTTGCTTGCTGCTTGTAGACACCACCTGCAGTTCAGAAAATAAAGGCAGGCCGTTAGTCATCTGCCAGGACAGAAGGATTGAGAGCTGGGGGGAAGACAGCATCACCACCGCATCACTCTGACCTAGCGCTAATCTTTCACACCAGGTTTCTAACGGCAGAATCACTGAACTCTCGGTGAGTGCACATTCCTTTACCCAAACCAAAGTCCTGGGTCTGGGTGTGTGGTGTGGGGGAGCAGTGGTCTTGTTCTGAAACACAGGTATTTGCAGCCAGTACTGCTGGTACCTGTGATAGCTCTTATGTGCTCTTAAACAGGGATGGTAAAAACATGGCACCTGCATGTTACATCTGCTCCTCCTCGGAAGCATCTCTCTCCCTGCACTTAAACAAGTGCAGGGAGAGAGATGCTTCTCTCCCTGCACTTGGTTGGGTTGGTAGGCTGCAGTCAGACTTGATGAGGGTCTGACACTGCCAACTGTTCTCTGTGCTACTGAAACACAAGTGGTGTTCAGGAACGTGTTGCAGATAACAGTCATAGAGGTGAACTGCGTTCAAGCCCCCTTTTAATGACCAGGTTGGCTGGAGCTGCAAGAGCTGTTTGTTTGACCTCAGCATGCAAAGAGGTGCCAGGGTGGTGCTCCTGCTCTTGAACCCTGTATTGCCCCCAGTGACTCTGCAGTGAGACAGGGTAAGTACCAACCAAGCTGCTGTGTCAGCACCTACCTGACGTTACTGATCCCCATCTTCTGGTGTGAGGTACTGTGTGCAGTCAGTGACTTTAAGCTCCGCGATGTTAATCCGCTCAGAACACATGGGACACACGTTCTCAGTCTGTAACATGCTGTTTTGAAGGAAGGGTGATTGATCAAAGCTCGTGCTAACACTTCTCAGAGCAACAGCTGGGTCTGGGGCAAACAGAGCTCCAACTCTGCCCTGTAACACAGGCAGGCCACGGCAACAGCCGCGTCTGTCTAGGTGGGAGGACGGTGGGCTGGTTTGTGTTTAACAAACTCACTGGTGTGACCGGGCATGCTGCAGGAACAGCGGGCAATTACAGCGTGGAAACGGGACAGAGCTCTGTCCCTTCCCGCGGCCACACGGGGCGTTAGTGGGGCTGAGTCTGCAGCCGGGGCCGTGTGTGCTGTGTTTTGGTGACTGCTGCTGTGCCTGTGTTCCCAGGGGTCGAACAGGTCCCCTTCCTGGATGGAGCTGTGAACTTCCACAGCCCCCACCCACCTTCACAGCAGCTCCTATGGTTGGAGCCCTGCAGCTCTTTATCATAGTTTTGTGGCTCGCTCTGAAGTGACGTTGTGCAGGTACGCCGGATGAGAACCGCTGTCGGGTAAGGGATATGCCTCTTCCCCACAGGTCTGCATGTTTTCAGGATGAAATCAAACCGCTTGCTGCTAAGCTATGAACAAACCCCCAACTTACCTCTTGAACTCTGAATAGAGGGCAGGAAAGTCACAGTGGGGGCAGACTGTCCAGTCATCTCGTACCATATGACGACCCTGAGCACAAAAGCAATTCATTAATTAACTGGTATGTGGGGTTCTACACTGGTTATTTGGTGTGTAGCTGTTGTGGGAACATCTCGGCAACTGAGCTCTGAAGGTCTTGAGGAGTTAAAGTAAACCTGTGATTAGTTACTACAGTAACACGGAGAGGGCTGATGCCGTGTTTCTGGAATTCCCACCCTCTTTTGCAAAGGAAATCTAAGGCTACACTGAATTACAGGCTTTAACAAATGCTTTTAGTTTGTTCTAGAATGTTACCTGTTGATCTGTGTCCTGACACATACATAAATCCACTGGGACTTCTGCTGGTAACTCCGACATTGAAAAGCTGCCCCCAGAGCTGTGACATGT
Organism: Heliornis fulica; assembly: GCA_013399135.1. Taxonomy (NCBI): domain Eukaryota; kingdom Metazoa; phylum Chordata; class Aves; order Gruiformes; family Heliornithidae; genus Heliornis; species Heliornis fulica. The sequence continues at coordinate 1,722,847 of VXBZ01011998.1, forward strand.
GAGCCCAGGAGTTCACGGCCACCACTCCCCCCAGGGAGAGCACAGTGACTGTTTCACACCTGCTGCCTCTTCTAAGAGTAACTCCTTCCCCTCTCTGAGCATGTTTTCTAACCTGCTTGTGGTTCCAGGAATTCATATGTACCGAAACACAACCGCACCCTGAGCTGTGCTGGGAGGTTGGTGTTCTGATAAGCTGTGCAACACAAGGCTTCCAACACTGATGCTCTTAAGATATTAAAAAATGCTGCATTCCTGATGCTACAAATACCTGTGACACAAATGACCTGTACCCACACTGCAGCCTAAATAACTACTGTGAAACACACCCAAAGAGCTACAGTTGGCCCATAAAGCTGTACTTAATGAAAGGCAGCAAGGCCCTCAAGATAGTATTGCTAAAATACTGGTCAGCTCTTGCTCTGTTAAACCAATCAAATACAAACTAGATAATTTCTATGAATAGTTCAGTCAAGTCATATAAGAGCTAAACATTTAAGAATGGTAACATCACCACTATTTCCTGCTCAAGTTTTGATTTTTCTCTAATTTTAGTGTGGTGAATCACTTAAGCCCAGTAAAACTGAGCCTTCAGGACAGCAGTCAACTAGTGAAGATTTTGTACTGATGCTGAATGAGATGTGGGGCTCTTCCTGTGGGAGCTGTACCCACTTCAGAGCAGACCTTTTCAGTGGACTCTGAAGCATCCTCAAACAAAGACTGTAAGGATTGTAGCCTAAAATGCTGTTACAGCCTGGATGTTCCCTAAAACAGCTTTCTGAAGGGTGGTTTTGGTTATGTGAAGTCCTGGCAGCCTGAAGATCAGGGGTGGAGAGCTGCATCCTCCCCAAGCTCTTCTACATGGAAGAAGAAAGGTGGAGCTTCCATCCTTGGTGTTACTGAGTTGGGAAGGCACCTGTACATAACCCTCTCTCTTCTCCCAAGCACCCCAACTGTACTGTATTGGGCGGTCAGGGGAGTCTGGGTGCACCAGCTGCTTCACTGGAAGCTTCCAGAACCTCGGTGTGATTTTACTGTCACCCTTCAGTGCCTGGAACTTGTAGGCGGCAACCAGTGCCACTCCGTGCCAGCAGCAGACTAGACTTTATCGCTTTACCTGCAGCTTGGGAGAACCCCAAATGACTCGGCCTCCCACCCTCCAAAAAGCACTGCCAGGGCTCCACCAGCAACCCGAGACAAGTGGACACTGCCGCAGGCACTCACAGTCGCGATGCAGTAGGGGAGGTTATTTTTACAGCCGGGACACAGGAGCTCGCACTCTGGGAGTTGGAATGCACAGTGTGGACAGGCTGTTGTGGGCTCCTCGGTCTCTGTTGTGCCGGGACGTCTAGAAGAGACACAAAGGTAACAAGAAACCTCAAGTGCTCTGAACTTGAACAAAGATGTGCTACAAAGCATGTATTAATTAGCAAGTGGTTTTCAGTTACCTGCATAGATTCCGGGTGCTATTTTATATTCTACCAGGTAATGCCTGTTATCCCCCAAGCTTGGCACAGTTCTGAACTCAGAAATAGGTACTTGTCCATCAAATCTGAAGCAATGCCACCTTTTTATAAAGAACACATCACGCTATGAACGCTTTCAAAACTCCTGGTCTACACACAGAGAGTATCAAGCTGTGGTTTCTGTCTTTCAGTGGTTTTTGGTGGCAGGAGTGACCACGAGCAAATGAAGTACCAAGGACTAAACCTGGCACGCTGGCAGGGTGATACAGCTCGCACCACCGCCCTTCCTAGGCTTGTTTGCATCCACAGCTCTGTCAGGATGAGGGTCCTGATCCAGACATCAGGGCATCTGGGGTGGGCCCTAAGTTTCATCTTCTGTAGAAGAGTTACAGATGAAGAGCTTAGCTTCTCTTACAGCACACTCTCCTGTGAAGAGGATACAGCTTGGGTTTTTTTTTTCAGCAGTGATGTCGTATTTTAGAAGCTTACTGGAATGTTCTAGAAATATTAACAAGCAGGTAATAGCAAAGAACTTCATGTAGATTAAAAAAATGTCTAGCCTATTCTGTTTAATATAAACAGTTCTCACATACACATCTGTCGCGACCTACTGCTGTTCTACCCACTCATAAGGTAGGAGTTAAAATAATTGATATATTAATGCCACAGCTTGGCCAGAGCCAGCTTCAAAGGATTCCAGAAGCCATTTGTGACAAGAAGATGTCATGGGGAGGGGCAGCCAAAGGAAAAGCCTGCTGGAAAAGACTCTCCAGGTGCAAGCTGTGAGACTGAACCACTCTGACTCACGAGCAGGACCTTGCAATGACAATACACGCTATGGAAACACGAGCTTGCTTTAGAGACAGTCAAAGCAAATAAAATAGGGTAGAACACAGAGTTATTCTGCTACTACTTAAATAGAGGGATACCCACACCCTAAATACAATGGGCAGGTTTGGTCCTGCCCCTGCCAAAAAAGTTGTAAGAGAATTTCAGAGAAAGATCAGTAGCCACGAAGGAAGAGCTATGTCAGCTGAAGCTGTTCAGGTCCTGAAAAATAAAACTGATAGAAGGGAAATGGAAAAAAAAAAAGTTGATAAAAGCAACAGAGAAAAGGCTAGATGTCTCCTAAGAGAGAAACTGAGGCATCACCTTAGCTTAGCCCAGGACCAGTCTGAACACAACTGCACTTTGTGTCACCCGAGTCACCTCTTGCTAAAACTGTACATGGGTTCCAGCAGAGCTACTGGATAAGCTCCCAGAGAGCTGAGACTGCATAAATACCTAAAGCGCCTGTCTGGGGTTCGCATCACTGAGCCTCAGACAGGTTTGAGGCTAGTAGGACCGGTAACAAGAGCATTACGTGTGCTCACCCTGCTCTTACACACTCACCGATGCTTCCTCCTCTGGCAGAAAATATTGGCTAGGATCTGTCAAAATGGAACTTCAGAGAAGAAGGAAAATGTCAGGAATTCATTTATTCCTCTTAGCCACTGGGTTGGCAGGGCCAGGAGAGCATATGGCGACGCTGTCGCAGCTGACAGTTCACATGGACACTCCTAACTTGAGCACAAGTAAAGCTGTACGACCCAGATGGGAAATGTTACTGCCGGCCAGGAACGACTGTGCACGCACATCTCATTTATGGTTTATCACATCCAAGGGGACAGAAGAACCTTTAATTTTCAGAGAAGGGCAGAAATGCTTCTTTGCCTTCCAAATCTGGGACAGTGAAGTAACATGAGCACAGGATGAAGCCCGAGGGCCTTCTGAGCAAAACCAGCATTACACCAGAGCCGTGATAGGAAAGTGCAGGTTAACACTGCTCACCTGACCACTGCTTCAATTTTCTTCTTGTATTTTGGATCTATTTTATTACGATATTCTGGTCTCATTAACATCGCAGCAAAACTGAAGGCGGAGTTCTTCAATCCAGCTTTATGACATTCAATTACAGCTGACGTCAAAATTGGCACAATGTCTGTAAAAGAACCGAACAACGATGCCAAGTAAGTATTTACTGGCATTAACGTTGAAAGCCCTTGTGCTAACAAACGGGGCTAAAAAAGTACTGATGAGGAACAACAGTATTTTTCCTCTTCCTCATGGTCCACAGCTGCTCCATTTGGGCAATTCCTGGAACCATATACAAGAAAATCACAGTTTCAACTCACTCTGAAGTTCAATGTGGCAGCAGGAATGTTTTCACTATAACCATTTCTCCCAAATCTGGACTGTGCTGTCTGAAGTCTAAGTTTCAGTTGCTATTTTCCATGTACCCAAAAAATATTTCCCTAAGACCACCAATTAAAATTTTGTGATGAAGTCACAGAACCAATCAGCTCCTTACATGTGATGCTGAGAGTGTGTGTGGATCAGGCAGCCCTGCACTGCATTTGGTGGGTGAGGACAGACAGGACTGCTGGTGAGGAGCCCGTTCTGAAGGCAGTACGCCACAGAGCTGCCCTGTGGAGGACAGCAGAGCACACAGTCTCGTCGTGTGCCCTGTGGGATCACAGGAGGAGAATGCACCTTCTACTGCACTGATTAAGGAGCTGTCCTGTAGCGCACGGCATGTGCTTGTACGCTGTCAGCACTTACGTGATGGGAACTTGCTGATATTGTTGGCCACGCGTATAAGCATACGTGCTCCCTTCATGTGATCACCGCGTTTCACGTAAATCTGGAATACAACAAACGTATCTAATTAATTGCAGCCTTCGGAGAGTAATTGCTGGAGCCTGCTCCTGGCAGAGCTGCACAGGCCCAGCTCTTTCACAAGCTCAGCAGGGGTGTACCCTGCACTAGAGACCACAGACTTGTGGCTGAGGCCCAGAAAGACTGTTAAGGACTGGAAATCGTTGGAGCCCTTCTGCTTCACTTCAGCTATGGAAAAGCATCTACTGACATCACCATGAGTAATGAAACCACCACCGAAGAACAGTACTAGCAACATAACGAATGTACATGTGAATGCAAAAGAAATATAGGAAGCCATAGGAAGGTTTTTAATTATTCAGTATTTTTTTTAAATATGCTAACCAAAGAGGCAGAAGCAACCATGGGTTGTCTTCCCAAAGCTTGCCGTTAGCATGTACTTGGATTCTGTGGTGCAACCCCTGTGACAATGGCATTTATGTACACAGAGCATCTATATGTACACTTCAGTAAATCAGACTGTGCAACTTAGGCCTAAATTCAGGTCCTCAATTCATTACCTTCACTAAGACATAGCTGTGCAGAATCATGAGGTTTGTAGCCATCTCAGAAGGAATTCTAATCTTCTGGGTCTTTAACTCCGAATACATGCTGAAAAGAACATCACGTGCATTTCGGTAGTTTCCTTAAAAAACAAACAACACTGTACAGTAAGTTAAATGTTTCATATCCATTTCTTTAGTAATGGCATACACAGAAGCTGACGAGGAAGTTGTGCTGATTCTTAGAGCAAAACATTTGCACAACAATTTCTTTGGCACATCTCAAGCAGTTGCTAATCACAGTATCCTAAAGAAGGGCAGTTGGGGAGATAAATAAAAAAACCTGAAACATTACACTTGGGAAAGTCATCTAAACAGTAGTAAAACACATCTGCAGATGAGTGTTTCATATGATGAAACTTTAAAAATGGAAGATGCTGCTTCCACACTAAATACGAGAGAAGGTATTTTAGAACATTTTGAGGTGTTACCTCTTCTTGTTCTTCAATGTCAGATATTCAGAAGCTGTTATTGAAATGCTAATTAACATACTTCTACTTTATGATATGCTGTGATAATTCCTTGCTTCTGCAACCAAACAACCCCTTAGAATCATAGAATCATAGAATTGTTAAGGTTGGAAGAGACCCTTAAGTTCATCCAGTCCAACTGTTAACCTACCACCACCAAGTCCACCACTAGACCACTTATTACTACACTGTTACAGAGCACATCCATTCTGTTAGGGAATATAAAATACAGTATGGAAAACTGCACCTCAGATCTAAGTTTTCAGATCAGAGAAGCTAGAATAGGACAAGAGGAAACACCTCAACTTGTGTCAGGGGAAGTTTAGATTGGTTATCAGGAAAAATTTCTTCACCAAACCAACTGTCAAGCACTGACACAGACTGCCCAGGGAAATGGCTGAGTCTCCATTGCTCGAGGCATTTAGAAGACATGTAGAAGTGATGCTTAGAGATGTGGTGTAGTGGTGGACTTGGCAGTGCTAGGTTAACGACTGGACTTGATGATCATAAAGGTCTTTTCCAACCAAAATTATTCTAATAATTATTCAGTGCCATGATCATACCATGGTTTGGGTTGGAAGGGACCTTAAAGATCATCTAGTTCCAACCCTATGCCATGCTGGCCAAGGGCATAAGTGATTTTCTTCTCCTTAGCCCAATGCTGAGGAGCAGTCCATAAACATTCATTTGCCTGGACAGTTCCTGAGGCTGCTGTTTTTCCAGTAATTTCTCTTCTCACACTTGAAATGAAAAACAAGTAGTGTTATGGTAGGGCTGTTGCTATGGCTCCAGAGGAGAACAGGTCATGGAGGTGACAGTTCTTCTGCTCTAGCCCTGTCCCTTTTTATTACTTTTATTTCTATTTCTGACTTCAGCTACCTGTTACAGGGGAAAAGAAGGCCCAAGTAAGCAGGTATCTGATCCTTCAACAGAAATCATATCCTGGGCACATCTCCCACTGAAAAAATCATGTGCAAAGACTAAAGGATCAGTATTCAAATCATAATCCACACATAGAAACTGTGGTTCTAAGATCTGTAATATGTGAAAAAGTGAAGGCAACCTTAAGCACTCTATCTGCTTGAATGTAACAAGGAACACAGATATTTTCCACATGATTGCAAGGCTGTCACTGTCGTACCGGGGAAAAGAGACTTACCTGAACACTGCTCCTCCCTGGCAATTATTATCGCAGTTCTGGTAGCTTCTCTGTACTGCTTCAGTGCCATGTATAAACGGAATAGGTACTTGGCATCCTTAATGAAATCACACAAAAGCAATTAATGCTGATTTAACAAACAGCCAAGACAGCCAAAAACGTGGCAATTAAGGGTCCAGTCAGATAACAAGACATAAACTTTATAATCTGCCCTACTAAGTTCTTTTGACTTATTCCATGATTGGAGAATAACAGTGTTATTCAACAACTGGCAATCTAACAGCAGGAAAAATCAGTGGAATAATTTCAACCCAAAACTTTCAGAATCAAGACAGCAGTACTGAGGTAAACAAACATGAATTCTGTTTTTGTGATGTGTACTCAAATTTTGAGCAGACTAGCCAAAAACCCCCTAACCAACAAAACAAGATGAAAGAGAATTGCTCTTTCACAAGGAGAGGTTGTAAGGACATCATTCCTAAAAATACAGCTAAAATACAAAATTAAATTACCTCATTTTGAAGTCTTTTAACTAGTGCATCAAGATCAAACACAACTGAGATACTGTATATAGTGATACTGTTCTAACTTAAATACACAGAACAGAAAAAAGGACACTGGAAGCTTTATTGACAGCTTAGCAAAAAAACCCAAACCAGTTCTGCAATTAGTAGTAAACCCAAACATTTACAATGTGTATTCTGGGTTAAAAATGGTGTCAAAATTTATTTAAAAAGCACTGTATTAATCAATGTTGTGATGTTCTTTGGAATACTGTGTGGGTTTTGTATCCAAGTCCCAAATAAAACCAGAAACTCAAATGAACAGGATAAGGAAGATATGACGACATTTTCATATAAAGAAGATGACCACAAAGATTAACTTCCTACTTCAGAGGCAAGGAAAACTAAACAACAAAAAGATCTCAGAAATTAAAGTGAGAAAGACTGGCAGTCAGAAAGAAAAAAGGCACATCAAATTCTTCATTTTAAGTTGCAATACAAGGAAAAGTCATGAAAAGTAATTGCTTTTAAACTAATGGTGGAGCAGAATTTTAAGTAATACATGATTAAAAGGCTGAACACCACTAAGAACCATGATTTACCAACAATGATATAGCTATCTGGATAATGAACCAACCACAACAACTTATTATTGGCCATTATTTATCCACTGAAATCTGCCTTAAAAAGGAAAATTGCTATTGCCTGGGATACACCAAAAATTGTGGTGACTGGAGGGTTATGATGTAATTCTTCCCAACTTCTGACACCTCCTAATAACCAGAGATGGCCACTCCACCAATGACAGCAGAAGGGTGCACTTTGCCCCCATCCAGGCTGCTTCTCTCTCTTCTCTTGCCACTGCAGTAAGATCCTGTCTCCACATGGACCAGTGCTCTCATATGGCATTTGCCCTGTCCCTAGTCATATTTCACTGAAATAAAACACTTAAATGATTCAGGTGGCAGCCATATGTATAAGAACTACAAAAGTAGGAGGTATTTAAGAAAACTTAAGTCTTGTGTTTTACTTCCATGTTCTTACCTTGAAGGTCAGCCATTTTAAAAGCAAAACAAAGGAAAAAAAATTCAATTGACACTTCCTGAAGTCTTTGGAAAAACTGTTACTGCGGTCTAACTGATCTTAGTACTAGATAACCATGGGTTTAATGTAGTTTTGTAGTACTCAAGTACTTGGACAATATGCACACAGAAAACAGCAGAACCTTGCTAGTTAATGCTCCTTGAAAAATTTCAAAAGATGACACATGACAAATTAAGAAACTTTACATGTTAAAGTCAGAAATACAACATCTGACCTAATAAGACATTTAAGAAATAGTTCATAAATACTCAGACAACAGTATAGACAAATTTGGGTTAGGATAATACTCTTGAAAACATGGTACTTCATGGTAAATCCCACATAACTGTTGGCTGTGAAAGACTTCAAACAATCAGGCTGCTGTGAGCAACAGTCTGGTTTGAAGACCAATGCTATAAAAGATTAGCAAGTTTCTGCTGCATGGCTACTTCAAATTCACTCTTACTTTCAGCTTTACAAAAATACCACCACGGAAAAGCTGCTATTTTCTAAAAACAATCCCATTTGCTCGATAATTTAAAACACACTGTCTCTGTAGCACAAGGATAAAGATGAACTGTTTTTAAAGTATATTTTTGAAACAAGTAAATATGACTTGATAAAGTAAAATCTTGTTACTCACTGAGAGAGACTACGGCAGATTGGATTAAAGCATTCAGAAGAACAAGAGAGAGCTTTTAAACAAGGAAAAGAAAGCTCTACATTGAAGTTCAAAACAAGGTTAAATACGGCAATTATGGCATTCACAGCATTCCTAGAGTGTTTTCTAAGTCTTTAGAACCTCTTCACTGTGGAGACCATCCTGTAGCTCAATTCTCTTACCCAGTTCTCTGCACTTCTTTCAACCTGCTGTCTAGGCTGCTGCTGTTAGAAAAGAGACCAGATGCCACAGCCCAGTCCACACAACTTGCAGCATACGTACAAAATTGCACTAAGGCTGCAGAAATTTTTCATCTATGGCCTAAGCTTCGTTGTCCTGTGGTATCCTGCAGCCTAATTTCTTTTCTTTCACTATGTTTTGCTTCTCTCAATTTTATTAATGTTTACATTTCAAATCAGAGGTAAACAATAAAGAGGTAGAACAGTCGTTTGGGTTTGTGGTTTTTTTTTGCATTTTATGAAAGCAAAGTTTGGCTTGTCCAACTATTGTCCAGTGTCTCAAACTCTAAAACATCAAGCCCTTAATCTCTAGGTATTGTACAAAGAGGAAAGAGCCAGAATTTATAATCTCCCAACAGAATCACAAACCACAACAGTAATACTGGAGTGAAATAAACTTACCGTACTAAGACCATGTCACCTCCACATTACCAAACCCACACTTCCATACATACCATTTTGCACCTGACTGTTTACTGTGAGACTGTCTGAGACCGTAAATTCACTCAGGAATTAACTGCAGGTTCTAATGCCTGAAACCTGGCTTCCACTGTGGAAGAACATGGGTGCAGCGCCATTTAGCTCACATTCAAGCTCTGCTGTTACAGGCAGGAAAACCTGATGTGTCTCAGTCACTTAGTTCCCTGAACTCAAGCCCAAATATGGCTGAATGTTCCATAAGCTCTATGGACACCAAAGCCAAAAACAGATTGTGAAGCCTGTTTTTCTATAGCTCGAACTCAGAGAAACCAGATCAGCAGTCACTCTGCAGAAGAGTTGTTTGTCATCTTAACCTCAAACACTGCTGTTCTGATGCCTAACATCATCTGTCCTGGAAAAAAACATAACATACCAATGGAATATGGTCATAACCTACTTCCTGTATTGCACAGACAGCACAGATCTATGTCCTACTTAGTTTGTGAACAATTCACTTATTACCAAACCTATGGCACTGGCAACTAACACAGAAAAATCTGTCAGCAAGAGTCTTCCAACTCCCAAATCCATACAAGAGGGGAAAGATGAATTAGCCTAAAGTCTGCCAAAATCCTTTTACTACACCCAGTGAATGGTTTCCTTTTAAGAAAGGAGCAGGAAACCCAGAAGAAAGGGTAATGGTCCTTTCTACATTTTATTAATTGATCACATGACATTAAAATAAATTTCATAGCACAAAGCACCTCTTATTTCACAAAGCACCTTCCAAATACCATAAAAAATTAAGGTTCCGAGGATCCAAAGATTTTTCTGTGACAATGAGGAGTAAAAACATAAAAGTCAGTGACCACAGTACTTTAATTCCCTCTAATCAAGGAAGGTCTGTAACCAAAATCTTCAAATGTGCTTCCTGTTTTTTTTAAATTTTCTGTCATAAATACATAACTTTATTCTCCAACACAGAACAGAAACTCCGTGGTTTAGTTTACAGAACTACAGCCTATGCCTGCAAAGTCCACCTATGAATAATAAATTCAAATACTTCTACATAGTAAGAAATTTTAAAAGAAAGTTTTTTTTTAAATAACTCATATGTTCATCCACACAAAGCTGTTGTGTTTTCAAGTGATCTCAGTGGCAAGTGTTTTAATTCCTTTGGGCTAAGCTCGCTTGGAAAACATGGTCATCTATCACTTCAGAAATCAACATGGAGCTGCTAATTTTGAAAACTGGTTCTCAACTTTTTATGCCTTATGCTGATGTGTGAATACAGAACTAATGCAGCCTGATCATCCCCGAGCTTTTGTCCTTCATCTCCGATTTACTACCTTACCACAAGTTAGTGAGACCAACTCCGCTGCCACAAGAAGGGCCCAGTGCTGTAGCAAGTCTTGAGACACATGCACGTTGACTGTCCATCCAGGAAAGCCAACAGCCAGCTGGCTAACTGGCATGAATAAACAGCTAAATTTTGTCACTTTCCCTCAGTATGAATGTGAATTTAAATCTCCTCTGTCCAACTACCTGCTTTTATAAAGCTTGGAGAAAGATCTTTATATCCAAGATACCCACTTCCCTTCTTATCCTTCTGAAACTGAAGTTACTGGCTGAATGTTGCACAGAGTGATCATGTAACTCTTGAGCCTTACAGAAACAAAGGTAAAACACCAATCTGTGTCTACCAAAAATTCTGGACAAAAATTTCAGAAGATCTTCTTGCACAGCAATGTGACACGACAGCAGTGATAAAATACAAGTACCTTTGGCATGCCATCACGCTCTCCCATAAGATAGTCTATCAGCTGGTTTGTCAGGGCTTCGTCTTTTGCCCGCCCCACCTATCAAAGACAGAAGAAATTATGATATGTAAAAGAAAGGAAAAAATACTTATTCACAAGGAGGCTTTCCATAAAGCCACTGAAACCAGACAGACTTAAAACTCAACTTTTCACTTCTCTGTGTTTAAACTAGATGATTACTTAGTTCATGAGCTTTGATATGCGGTAGTTCATATTTATTTTCTACTGTTCTATGCCAGAGACTGTAATTAAACAGGTGTCTACTAGCATGAACTGTTTCTGTGCTTCAGTGCTGAGAAGGCATCTGAATCAAGGGGCCATGAGCTGAAGCCTGTCACGAAGCTGTGCTAACTTATCAGCCCAACAAAATTTGTGTCTCAGAGGAGTATTTGGTGCTGGTCACTAGAATAAAGCCAGTAGATACTGGGAGATGCTGAGAGCAGCGAATATTGTCTATCTTGGCTTCAGGTCTCCTGTAACATCCTCATAGAGAAGCTAATGAAGTATGGGCTGGATGAGCAGACGATGAGGTGGACACTGGCATTGGTCAGGTCCAGAGGGTTGCGGTCAGTAACTCACAGTGTACCCCACAGGTCAGTATCGGGTCCAATCTGCACACCCTTAGCAAGCTAACACAAACCAGCAGGAGTGCCTGATACATGAGTGGGTTGTGCTGCCACCCCTGAAAGGTCCTTGACTGGCTGACAGGAACTCCCATGTAGTTCCACAAAGGGAAGTGCAAAATCCCATACCTGGGGAGGAACAACCCCATGCACCAGTGCATGTTTTGTGCCACCCAGCTGGAAGGCAGCTTTGCAGAAAAGGACCTGGGGGTCATCACATTGAAAAGAAGCCACCACTGCAGCTATGAAAACTATTGCTACCCTAGGCTGCATTGCGAGGAGTGTGGCCAGCAAACTGGGGTGATCATTCTGCTCTACTCCAGGTGAGGTCACACCCAGAATACCATGTGCAGTTCTGGGCTCCTCAGAGAATCCAGCAAAGCATCACTAAGGTGATGAATGACCTGGAGCATCTCTCATTCATCATGGAAAGGCTGAGAGAGATGGGACTGCTCAGACTGGAGAAGAAAGGCTCAGGGGGAACTTGCCAATTACATAAATACTTGAAGGGTGGATGCAAAGACTCAGGCTGTCTTTAGTGGTGTCTAGTGACAGGACCAGAAGCAACAGGCACCAACTGAAACACAGGTTCCATCTGAATCTGCTTTTTTAATGTTTAGACACCACCTTTACTGATAGTTTTCCTTCTACTTGTAATCTGTCCAGACACTTACTGATGCTAAGAAAAATGTATCAATACAATCTCAAGTTCTCAACTTCTCAAAATTTTTTTCTTATATCAAAGTTGCTTACTGTTTCAATTGCCATTTCTATAGCCAAGTTATCTTCCATGCCTGGACATTTCATAAAGTGCTTTAATGCCTAAAATGATACAGAAGAAAAGTTAAAACTGAGACACATATTAACTTTTTACTAATTTTTATCAGGTTCTTTCTCTGCACTTTGTCAGACTAGAGGCACACCAAATGCTTATCTTGACTGTGTATTACAGCCACCAGGATAACCACATACACCACCGACGTAGCAGCTGCTCTTACAGATATTTCTGCAAAAAAGAAGAGTCAAGTCTTAGCCAAATTCTGGTGTATACCCTCATCTAACTATGAAAGATCACAGCAATATGGTGAGAAGAAATTAATGATTAATGTGCCATCAGACCCCACCTACACACCAGTTGAAAGAGAGGTCACCTACAATGGCTGCAATTTGCAAAAATCAGTAATATTGTTTTGGTATGTGTTCAGCATGCAAACCCATTTAATAAGCCTCAGTTCACTGATTTGTAACTGATCAAAAGGAGTGTGTCAAACTGTATACTTCAATTAATATATTTCCTTTTTTAAAAAAAGCTTTGCATTAAGGCATGCTATAGTATTAAATGAATTAGCAACCAAGTCTTAATCAAGCTAATTAAATTCAATTTTAAAAAATGCTATTTCTGTGTTCATGACATTTTGAGATCTATTGAGAACATTCTATCATTGATCTATCTGGAGCCTCTACTGCCATGAAGAACATGAAGAAGCTATGTGTGTAGCAGTGTATCATTTGGAGAACAAAATGTACATAAATATAAACAGAAATAGTTCAACTCACCTTTTTTATACTTTTTTAAACTATCAGAATATCATCAGTTAAGGCAGCTAAAGTCTACTATGAACCTTCCTGGTTTTGAAATGTATTCTGAACGGTTTCTGTGAGCATTTAATTATCACTGTTTCATTAAGTACTAACCCTGTCATATTGTCCACACAGCAAAAAAAATTTTCCCGCCTGAAAATGCTTCTTTTCTCCTTCGAAATATAACGCGATGCTCTGATAGTCTTCATTGGTAGAACCTTCAGAGCCTGCAACAGACAGGTATCAATGACAGCACAGTATTCTTGTTGAGACAAAGGCCCTACCGAAGAAACAAATTCCTGTTCTTTGGCGTTTTTTTCTACTGACATTCCAAAAAACTCAAAGCCAGACAGACTCACAATATGTCTGTTACAGTTTTTACCACTTAGTGAGACTAAAGACATTAGGAGCTAATAATGCAGTGAAGTAATTGTTTACATAGGTTTTTCACCATGACAGGTTTTCTGGGTTTTTTCAACAGACAAAATATAATGGCACAACCATGACCTCCTAATAAACTTTTCTATTATGTTTTGACAACAATAAAACAGCAAGTGGCTATATCACCTCAATTATTTTCACTTTAAGAATATGAAAGTGTATCTGCATTGCACAGAGCAACACTACTACAATGTAATTACTCGGTAGCTGTGAACAGTACTCAGTCTCCTAGCCAAGTAGTACATTTTACTGTACACATCTAAAACAAAGACAGCTACTACTCTAAAGTTAGTTTTAAACCCCTTTCCCACCCACCTAGATTACAATTTGAGACATCTTATTTTGAATGGGAAAGAAGGAAGACAGTATAAAGAACAGTAGAACAATAGCAGCCAACTTGATAAGCACCTGCTTATCACCGGCAGCTTGGTATATCATCAAGCTAGCTGTTGTCAAGTTTTTATAAACAACAATAATTCATGTTTTAAAGGAAGAGCTTAATTGCAAATATGATGTTATTTGGTAAGGTGTGTACATGAAACTGCTTCCTCAAAGAATGGTGCCCAAAAATGGTGAAAAATACAGAAATTCATGCAAAGTGCCAAGCTGTCCACTGACTGACTGGATGGCCTGAGGTAAAAGTCAGCTTCTCAGCAAGGCCTCCTTTCTGTCTCTCACTGTGACAACAGGAGGCCACAAAGGGCCTTAAATGGGAAAAAAAAAAAAAAAAAAAAAAAAAGGGAAAAAAAGGGGGGAAAAAAAAAAAAAAAAAAAAAAAAGGGAAGACAAGTGGTGTAAGAAAATAGCTGAAAGCATGGAAAAAGGAAAAGAGGGTATAAAAATCAAGAGCTGTACCAGTAAAACCATCAAGCTATCCACCCTCAACAGATGGAAGAGTAGTCTAGACAAATGCTTTCAAGAAAGCAAGGACAAGTTTGTAGGCCTGAATGAGACACAGATTGCCACACCTGGATATGGTGACTGGAAGTGGAAAAGTCTGAGAAACAAAACTTCACACCCCCTGTCTTGTCATTTCAAACTGGTCTAAATCAATTTAAAGAACAGCAAAACATACTGGAAGCAAACTAGTAACTCAGAATACTCACTGATGATATCAGCATAAATTTCCATCTTGTTGTGCTGTTGAGCTAATGTGAAAGCTTCATTGTTGCACTTGGACATGACCAGGAATTGGATGGCAGAACCATAGTCACCAAGCTGCAGAAAGAATCTAATCAGAATGAACAAATTAGTACCTTAGTACTAATGATCACAATGAATACACTGAATGTTTTAGAAACACAGTATATTTTGTGGCATACAAATACTATACATTTCTAATTTAATTTTTATCTTGGTAATTTTAAACAGATAACTAAATTAACTAAGTAGAAATAATACAGCATAGAAACTTTTATTACTGCTTAAACTTATTACTTCAGGTTAATATTATTTTAATCAGAAAGTTAAAAAAAAAAAAACAGAACACACCTCTAGAGCTGTCATAATTTTAGAGAACTCATATAAAGAAACTGAAACATATAGTCATTGGCCAAGTACCAGTAACCAGAGCCTGATACATCAGCAAGCCTCACCAACTTCCAGTAGCTCTGGCCTCTGTAATTTTTTTTTTTAACCCATATAATATGATTGTGTGCTGGTTTTGGCTGAGAGTGAGTTAATTATCTTCAAGGTAGTAGGGGCTGTGGTTTGGATTTGCACTAGAAACAGTACTGATAACACAGGGAGGTTGTAGTCACTGCTGAGCAGTGCTCAAACAGAGTCAGGGCCTTTTCTGTTCCTCACACCACCCACCAGTGAGTGAGCTGGGGGTGCACAGGGAGTTGGGAGGGGACACAGCCAGGACAGCTGACACAAACAGAGCCAAAGTCTAGTCCATACCATGTGATGTTATGCTCAGCATATAAAGCTTGCGGAAGAAGGAAGGGGGAGATGTTCAGAGTGATGGTGCTGGTCTTCCCACAGTTACATGTGATGGAGCCCTGCTCTCCTGGAGATGGCTGAACACCTGCCTGTCCATGGGAAGTGGGGAATCAGTTCCTTGGTTTGCTTTGCTTGTGTGTGTGGCTTTTGCTCTACCTGGTCTGTCTTTATCCCACCCATGAGTTCTCTCACTTTTACTCTTGTGATTCTCTTGCCCACCCCTCCTGGTGGGAAGTGAGCACGCAGCTGGGTGGTGCTTAGATGCAGACTGCAGTTAAACTGTGACAGTTACCTGGCCACCATCTTTGCTCCATCAAGAGACTGTGTTTCTCTCACAATATTAACAGCCTTTTCAGGATTATTAAGGTGATCCAAATAGAGTCGAATTACACTGTCCCACTGTTTTGCATGCTCATAAGCTATCACAGCTTCCTTGTACCTGAAAAACAGTGTCTCTTCGTTAGTTTTTCTAACTTTAAAATAACGCTTTTACAATATGGTGTGAAAGAAACACACGAGTATTTTCCCTCTCAGAGGTTACTCTGTGGCACCTTCCCTTCAGTCTGAGTATCACAGCCTTGCTCTGCATTTATTTTTCTTCTTGTGGGAGAACGAAAAGCAGAGATAAGAGAAAAATGTCTGCCACGATACTATTTTTTACCTACTCTGCCAGCATCCTTTTTGGTATATTTTAAAGGCAGTTTTTCTGTCCCATTAACAAACATCACTGGTTAGATCAGTTCCATATGCAATCATTCATACATGAGAGAACGATAAAAAACAAACAGATGATAACTAGTTCTGTAATTTTAAAAATAGTTTCTGATCTGTAAACAAGATCAAGAAATGTCTCTTTCTCCCGCTACACAACTGACACAAATAGTATTTTCTTGTCTCATCAAGGCAAACATTAGTTTTGGTTCTTTTTCATATTAGAAAGTATAGCTATTCTGAAACATATTTACTTACAGGAAAGGACTAGCAGAAACTACATTCTGTGATTAAATATACCCTATTTTGGGCTTTCATTTGAGCCAATAATTCCACATGATTCGATACTGTGCAAGCGCAGCCTTTAAGATCTAACAGTAATTTGTAGAGTAGAATGAAAAACTTTCATTATTATTCCCCCTTTGAATGACCTTTAAAAATCACAGCTAAGGAGTCATTAGAAACAACTTAACTTCAATACTCTGCTAAGGGGAATGCTACATTGGGTGCAGCACTTTAAAACCTTTAATGACTTTTGTTAAAAAGATATTACTGCTTAGACAGAAAAAAAAATAGAAGCACATTTTGATACTAGTGTCAGGTCCTTATGCTTAAAATCTTTACACAGCATTTTACATACTTCAGAATCCATCTTCAGAAGGCTATTTTATGCAAAACCCAAAGTCTGTCATGTATATTAGTAACATGTTTGATAAAAAAAGGCAAGTATTGAAACATACCGGCCATCTGCTTCTTTGGCTTTTGCATACTGCAGGTGAATCTTTGGAGATGAAACATGAGGAAGAAGTTCACCAACCTTTGCCCTAGAATGACAAGTTATTTACTAAATACATCCAGTTTCAAATTTTCTCCAGTAAAGCAGCCATATTTATATGATCACTGAAAAGATGGCATAAAAAGAATAATGTTTAAGTTTTTAAGGCACTTGAATATTTTCAAAAAGCTATACTTTATAAATATAAGAACTGGAAATTTCAGGAGGGGTGTTTCTGATCTCTGCTCCAATCAATTCTTAATATTAGAAGTTCATAAAATGTAATTAGGCAAGAATTAAACACTTAGATCTCTCAGTAAATTGTACTTTTCCACTGGAAACTTGTCAATAATCAATTTCACTTTTAAAAAATCAAACAATGTATTGAACATAATGCCAATCATTTTGACTACTCATGACAGACTCCACTTGAACCAGCAACTCAGAATCATTTCCAACTGTCTGAATATTCAGTCTCAGCTATGTATTTTATAACCAAAGGAATTTAATAGACTGAATAGTAGCTACATGAACAAAAATGACTAAGTCTGTGCATGTGGATACAAAAGGACTCGAAACTGCAGGTAACTTTAAATGTAAAAAGAGAAAAGGAAGGCAACCTTTAGAGTTAGACTGTATTTTAAAAAAAAAAAGCTTCTGAGAGAACATTGTTCTTATTTAATCTTGGGGAAGGGAATAATGAAATCAATGAAGCAATCAATGAGACATTTCTGCTATTCTGAGAATCACTCCTTTACACAGAGCACCAAAAGTCCTCTGAAATGTAACACTGTACTCACCAGTTTTTACACCGGATGTATACTGATGCTGCCTTGTCATAATATTGTCCCTTTTCATACAGCTGAGCAGCTTCAGAAAATTGCTAAGATATTGGAAATAAATATCTAAATTAAGATTGTAAATAAATAAATAACTTAAGGAATTAATATAGTCAGCCTTAGCTTTATTATCTCTTCTGAATACCTTCATACTTTCCAGAATAGCTCCACAGTCTCTTTTTAGTAATCTACTGGGATGTTTAATGGCCTGGTTTACCCCTCGACGGATATCTCCCATTCGAATGGACATCTGAGCCATTCCAGCAAGGCAAGCTTCATCATGTTCCTGGTACTGGCAATCAAATGAAAAGCAGTAACTATACTTTACACATCACAGATGGCAGGTCACAAAAGCCACAGTAACTAAGCACTGAAAAAAATTAACAAAACATTACATGGATGTAAATCAGATTTTGTCTCAAAATTCTTCCCTAGCTGCAGCTGTCACTTACTTAGAAGAACCTGGCTTAAGTCTTCTTAAGCTTTGTCTCTAATTTCAACATTTTACTTACTAGGTCTGCCCAGACCAGGATGCATGAGAAGAACCTGTTTCAGTCAGATCAATGCTACTTTCCTCTATCCTCCAAAACCAACAGCACATAAAAAAAAAAAAGAAACTACAAACAAAATAGGACATTTCCTCTTGTTTGTTCTGGGTTTTTTTTAAAGGTAGCAATGTCGCTGATACCTCATAAAGCTTAAACTCAGAAAATATTGCTATTGGCCCTGTTATGTTCCCATGCTTTTATTTAAGCTGCTACATAATGGAAATTTTGCAAATAAAACAGGAAATAATGCCAGAATAAAGGAGATCTACTGAATATGTTTATTTTCTAACACACACCTTGTTAACTCAGTAAAAAAGAGAAGAAGGAATAATTAACTTCTGTTATAATGACGAAAATCCTAGCAGTATTTTCTCTGATATTTGCATGTCTACTATGAAACTGCTCAAATGATAAAAACGAAGTCTAATTATGGCATGTTAGTACAACAGCAGTACTGATTTATAACTCAAGAAAGCATCATTCTGTATGTTAAAGAGCAAAGACTACTATCCCCAAAACAACAGCCATATATAGTCGAACAGAAAAACTGAATTTGAGTCTGAAACATGACAACTCGATGTGCAGTATAATAGCGCAAGTGTGATCATTATTTAAAAAAATTACCTTATTGTTTCCAGTGATTCCCTTCTCATAATGTGCCAGAGCATTAACATAATCACCCCTAAATGAAAATTGGAAATTTTATATAAGAATATTTCAACAGAAGGAGATGGCTACCTTCCTACCACACAGTTTATGCATGTATCTGTCTTGCTTTAGACATAATGACTCCACGCAAGAATGTGAAGTATGCAAAAGATGGGCAGTTACACAGGATGTTGTTTTACTTGCTGTGTTCTTTATGAACTATCAGAGGCAGGCTGTCTCTCAATTACATTACACTGAGACCAGTAAACCTCCTTACAATCTACTTGCACAACACACCTCAATAATGTCATCTCTACTTCCACATTTTCCTGGAAGATAAATGAAACTAACCTTCTAAACTGTAGATTTTTTTGAAACATAGAACTATAGCCTTCTTTTTTTTCCCTTAAGTACACTGAGGGCTCAAGCTGCTGATGGTTGCATTGTGACCAACAAGTGTTCTATCTAAGTGACAGGGGCACTGCCAGGGGCGAAGGACTTGTCTAAAAACTATTAATACATAGGAGTTTTTTCCCTTAGTTTAGTCATTAAGCAGTCCAGGTTTTATTTGGGAAGAATTAACTATAAAATAGACTTTAAAATCATGGAAAATGGTTAATATCGTCTCTCTCTTTCTGGGATTGGCAGCCTTGAAATTTTACAATCCTCTGCCTAAAATATGTTAAAAGGAAACAAAAAAGGCACCCTCTGGATATTTAGGGAAAACGGGCAAAAGGCAAGGCTCTGTAGGAAGTGTTAAATGGTGTGAACTTTATTTTCCAAGCACTTGCCTGCAACAAAGTATTCATTTAGTAGATCATATTATTAAATAGTGAACCTTCCAATTGAAAAAAAAAAAAAAAGATATACTGAAACTAATAAAATGTAACTACTAGTACCTAAAATATGTCTATAGCATGAAGTATACCTTACAAAGCTCTTCTTGCACTATAGGTGCTAGACCTCACAGAATCCTTTCTCAGCAAAGCAGTCAATGTAAGTACTGCTTTATTATTCCTATACTGCAAATTTGCAGAACTTACGTGAATTCAAGCTGCATTGCATATTCCTTTGATATGAAGGGGATTTGGTCTGGGGCCAAATGCTTAGCCAGTTGAAGTGCACTATCCCAGTGCTGCAAGTCCTTTTGCATCTATTAAGAAAGAACAGTAACATTTTCTGATGTGGCTATCAAATGATGAATTTTAATATGGACTTTTTATTATTCTAAATACAAATACAGAGTTATAACTCTAGAAAGACTCAGAGAATTTGTGAGACAGACAGAAAGAATGTCTGTCAATCAGACAATGGCAAGAATAAAGCCATAGAAGGGCATATTATCAGAAGGTAAAATATTAAAAAAATCAAGTGGAAATGAAAATAGCAGAAAGAAAAGACACATCTTAAATAAATACCTCAAGTGCAGCAATAGGACAGGAGGATGCCAGATATAAATCCTGAGCCAGATTAAAGTCACTAGTAAACATGGCAAGATGGCCTGCTAAAAGGTTGTGGTCTTCTATTCCCTAGAAAAAGACATAGTGGGAGCAAAAGTAGTCCAAAAGAAAAGAAGCATTGTTGTAAGCAACACAATCCAGTAAACACAGCAAACCAAAACATCTTTTTATTTACAACCACATGTACTGGATTCTACAAACAAGAAAAAAACCCTTTCTTTCTTATCGTAGCTCAAAGCCACTACAGCTAACACTGTTCAAAATCAGCAACTTGCAGAAGCAGATCTTTAAGGTACTATTTCATGCACACTTTTAGATGTATAATTGCAATCTGTCAGTTTGTTTAAAAAAAAATTAAAAAAAATTGGCCTTAAACATTTTCTCAAAAATAGCAAAGGGAAAAAGAGCCTCCAAATGCCTAACACATTAATATATTCTGCTAGTGTCAAGCAAATGCAGAGAGGAATATTGTGCACTGCAGTAAAGACTGCAACCACACCAACAGACAACCGAGCAAGTTATGTGATTTGGACACTTTGTCCTCTGCAACTATTAACTCACTGGAAAATAATTCACCTCCTATTATAAAAAAAAAGAAAATCCTCATAAAAATAAATTCTGCAACTCTCAAAGAATTATATCACCGGATTTCCTATTTAAAAGGGCTTTACCTTTATTTGCTCTAGTGACATCACCATTCCAGCATCTCCAAATGTCCGATACAGACGTATTGCAAAATCCACCTCCATATGATGTAAGCAAGCTTTGGCCAGCTCATTCCAAGCAGACTGGTCATTCAGAAGTCTGCACACCTCCCATGCTTCAGAAAACCTATAGAAGGTAAAAAGCATGTAGCAAAACTACACTATGAATAAATACTACGGTAGGGAAAGCATCAAAAGCCATGGAGACATATCAGGAAGAAAGAAGAAACACAAATGTGTAACTTACAGTTCTCTTTCTACCACAATTTTTCAAGAAACAATCTGCTTTCTCTACTCTGGCATTCTTTCCATTATACTGACTTTCCATTGCTTCATTACAGAGTGGAGGGAGTATGTGAGAAGCACCTTACCCAGTTTTGGAAGTGCCACTGTCATAGAACCCATTTCAGTCTTGAAAAAAATTACTTTTGCTTTTACTTGACAGTGGAAAAACAAACATAGCACCACTGGGTCACTCTGGTCCACACAGACAGCTACACAGACTCATGGATCAATCTAATTTATGAACATTGAGCATGACATTTTTACATCACCAGGATATGCTGTACTGAGCTATAAGCACAGAAGAAAACAGTTTACAAAATATAATTAGAACGTAGATTTACCTTTTCAGCATCAAAGTCTGAGTAAGCATTTGTTTCAGCTCATTAGGTCCAAAGTCTTTCAAATTGCCAAGGAAACTGTGAGTGCTTAGATAGATACTGTTTGTTTTCCCACTCTGAGTCTGACAAGTTAATTCTCCATTATACAACAACAAAGGTTTATGGGAAAAAGGGACTTCCGTGCCACCTGCCAAAATCACCTTTGATCCTAGATTCAGAGATCAGGAAGAAAAGAAGTTATCACTTAAAAATCCCTACATGACAAAAAGCATAGCAAGCAGTCATAGCTGAAACAATGTAGATTTGCAGGGCATAAATTCAAGGTCTCTGATTCTGGTAGTCACCATCTACTGTGCAGTGCACATTTTTCAGTAAGCACACACAACTTAAATTCTTTAAACTGGCAAGGTCATTTTCCAAATATTTGTAGGTAATGTTTCTTAATGTTTCTCTGTTACAGTTACAGAAATTGCCGTGATTACAATCTTGGTTAACAGTGGATACAGGCTTTGTCTCCTTGACTTTTAAGGTTTTCTCATTAACACTTCCAAATGCAACTGAAGTGCCATATATGTACATTTCAGCCGAAAGGCTGTTATAGCAAGAGGCTTAGGGAGTTAAGACCAAAATGTCTTGGTGGACACTTATAGAGAAACCTACAAACCAGCTAGTTTTCTATTCATCAGTTGCACTTTGAAACTTCTGCAGCACTATTTATTTTTTATATACCATGATGACAATATATAAAACACAGGAAGACTCAAAACATGTTTTACATTATTAACTAAAATAGCCAATCAGTTTTTAAAAGCATTTAGAGTACCTTGAATGGCATCCTTATGAAAAACGTAAGTGTACGCTTTATCATCATCAAAAGCAACAAAAACACCTTTATCCATTGGCCAGTTTTCCCACAGGATTCCTTTAATAGTTGGTGAGAAGTTTGGAATCTCATATAATGTATCATTTACCTATAAATAATGCGTAAGTAAAATGACTAGCAAGTGACTGAGGAGGCAAACTAAATATTCAACCCAGTTATGATTAAAAACAGAAATGGAATATATAGAGTGTAGAAATATGAAAATTGTATGACAAAAGAATTAACTTATAAGCAAGCAGTGGCTCAAACATATTGGCTTAATTCAGAAAGGAAGCGATTGGAGAAACTGCATGTTATATTCACACCATTTACTTTTCTTAGAAAAAAGTTATGGGGACTTGTTAACTGGCTAAAACATCTGTATCTGAATACACAAAAGCATCTATTTTTTAAAATTACTGATCAGGAATTCAGTACTGTGAAATTGTCCTGCTCTAATATGACAGATTTGATTTTATTTCCTTACATTACTGTTATCTATAAGCCTTCTTGAGAACAGCCTCTACCAGCACCCATTGGAGCAACAAAGCTTCTTCATTCTCTACCAGAAACATTAAATAGATCTGTGTGGGTATCCCACACCAACTTACTGGGCAATAGACAAAGCCATCACTTTTGTCATCTATGAAAGCCAATCTGGTTCCACTGGGATCTGGAAAAATTTTTCTCACGCTGACAGGATGCCGATATTCATTCACATACTGCCAGTCTTCAATGTAGAAATAATGAATAACTCCACTCTAATGAGGAAGAGCAGAAAAAGCTAAAAATTACATCAGTAAGTGGCAAGTAGATAATTAACTTGGTTGTAATTTCTCCAATCTGAGAGCTGCACATGAAGTTTGTTTAAAGTCTGCTTCGCTGCTGACAGAAGCTTAACCTTCAAACACAGCTGAAAAGCGTGCCTCCAAGAAGAGCCCCACAGACTGAAGATCAGATGTCCTAATTCACGACAGAAAAGCAACCAAACTACAAAGTTGGCTTTTGAAGTCAACTGTAAAATTTGCATACATCATATTCATCAGTTGGAAATTTAGTACTTCAAATTATCAACACCAATGTAGGTGCTGAGGAGATGGGAAAGCCCTCAACTGCCACTGACTCACTCGGGCTATTAAACCAGCGATGGCGATTCTGCACTTCCCCTGGGAGATCGATACACCGGTCACAAAGAATACAGCACCCAAAAGTACTACAAGGAAAGAAACTACTCCTCATGCACAGGAAAATCTCTGGAAAAATCCCTAAGTATGTTCACATTCTTTTTCAGTGCTCTCTTAATTCCTATCTTGATTAAAACACCTAAAAGAATTCTCTTTGGGCAATGGCGTGAGTAATAAGCCAAGACTTCCATCTATGCTATCATACTTGTTTACCTCAGTACCGTTCTGTCCACATCTATCATACCACCATCTAAATTAACAGATTTGCAACGCAGGTGCTACAATTTTTTATTTGGAAGACAGTTTTATTGCTAACCCTCTCACTAATGCAACAAAATTAAATTCTGCTATTAAAATCAGTGTTTTGTAACAAACACTAGTAAAAGCAAAACTTAACCTACCTGCCAACGCATCTCATATAAAGTAAAGGAAGTTGGATGCAATTTTAGCTGTACTTGCAGAAAGTTCTTGCATAGAAAATAATCCTTTGTAAACTGCTCAGAAGCAAAATTTTTTTTTGCTAAAAGTATGAGTACAAAGCCAAATAATTCAGATAAAAATCTTTCAGATGGAATATATTTCTAAAAAAAGAATACTTACATCTGTACCATATATGAGGAAGTCACTAGTTAATGAATGGCACAAAATTCGATATTTATCATCATCTGCTGGGAAGAGTCGAGTTTCTCGCTCTTCTTGAGCATCCAAACCTTCGCTTTCTATCTAAATATAAAGAACAGAATGAACTGAAAAACTCCACTATAAGCAATGAGGTATCATAGTTTTGCCTTTATGAAACTGTAAAGAAATGCGATGAAAACAAACTTGTATGTGAATGCTTAAAAAACCCAGCATCTGCTTCTTTCATATTCCCATAGAGATTTTTAAAAGAAAGCCTGTCAAATGGCTAACAAGAAAACTTTCTGTTCTAGACTAGGCTGTATTTCAAAAGTCTACAGGAACTCAGTTTTGTATTTTAATTAGCCAGCAAAAATTAAAATTCTGAAATATTTTTTATCTCCATTAACTTAAGATCACAACATTTTATCTCATTTTACATTACATTAGCTTGTTCAACTTAACTCATTAGCTCAGTACTCTGAACTGCCAGAGCTCTTACCATATGCAACTGGACTTTACCCTCAAAGAGAGCAGCGGCATAATCAGAATTCAGGTGCATACTTGCTACTGTCCCCAAGTACTCCACATCTTTAAGCTTTTTTACATCTAAAGGATTAAAATAGGAAAAAAAAGGTAAAAATATTTTAATTTTTCTATCAACTAAATTTGCAGCTGAGTAACCAGATGTGAAAAACTCACATCTAAGCAGAAAGTGCACAAGTCACGTGTAATGAGACTCTCTTTTTAGCAATCAGAGAAGTGGTAGGAAGTAACAAATAAACTCTTTTTCCTGTGCAAGTCTGGCTAATATTCTTACAGTTTTGATTAATTTATTATTAGTCAAAAAAGGTGATGCTTAGAGAGACATGACAGCTTTAAATCTACCAGCCAATGTCTAGACATTGCATAACCCATTTTATCTTACCCCAAGCAAACAACATGAGTATCTACCAATATGAGAATTTAAACCCTCTGATCATATAGTCCCTAGGTACTTCGCCAAACTTAATATTTAAAGACCTTGTAAAACGTCTCAAAAGCTTAAAAGCCCTTCAGCAGTGAGCAACATGATCCAGGGAAAAAAGAACCAAAAAGAAACATCTACATTTCACTACCAATACCATGAACCTGAAGTTTTATTTCTATTATTTATAATGCCTTGACACAATGACTTCAGTTTGTGAAGATCATTAACCAGTCGTAACAGGACCATACAGCAATTCAAGCTGTGGAACATCCAGAACCACTAAGCACAATTCTGAATTAATTCAGACACAATGATGAAGTAGTTTTAAGAGAACTAAATTTATGCTTACTGTTCTCTCCAAGTGCATAAAACCAAGCTCGATTGTTCATTCCTACAGCCAAGTGGTAAACACCAATGGCAACAAAACTGGGCTCTACTTCAACAGACACCGTGACTGGTACCTCCTGTAAGAAAACAAAAAATAATTTTCATCCACTATTAATACTTTGTTGTATCTAATGAAGTTTAAAAAAAAAAAGGATATCATACTCTCTCCACGTGGTTGGCTATAGTAACTTCAAGAAGAGAAGTGAGGTATGCAATCCGTGTACTGCAGGCATCTCCAAGGACTGGAAGCTTTGTCAAGAAAACATGGAGGGATCCTCTTCGTGTAGATGCTGCCAACAACTGTCCATCATCTGTCCAAGCCAATTGATCTACACCTAAAAAAATCACAATATTTTTTTTAAATTCCTTTAAGTACTGAAGCCAGCAAACGATTGTTTTGCTTTAAAATGTGAAAATTGTAGGAATTAATACCCAAGAATATATGTACCAACGTGATCAAACATAACAAATTAATATAATTCAAAGATTAACGGGAACCACTCAATTACAAACCTGTAATTAACTAATTCAACATTTTCCTAAGACTGAAGACTTGGTAATAACTGAAGAGTTTACAAACAAGAGGAGATAAGGGTGTTAAGTCAATATCCAAGAACACAGTCTTGCAAATCCTGTATATGAGGATGAGAACAGATGAAGTATCATCTGTCAGTAGAAGAGAAGCTCAAAAGCACACACAGAGACACAAAAAAAAACCATGGAAAAAAGCAGAAACCAGTGTATTATTTTAGTAATCTGAGCATATTGTATTACAGATTCATAAAACCAAACCACTTACTGATAAAATATTCTGAGAGCTGTACTTTTCTATACTTTAAACAGATAAAATATATTCCCATTTTGCTATGGGTCACCTAATAAATGAAGATGGGAAACATGGAATTTATGATACATTCTATTTTTACAGAGTTTATCCACTAAAAGTAATTTCACTCACGTAGACAGAGTCACCATCAAAATTCTGTCTTACTTAATTTGCAAAAATTTCTATCCTCATGGGGACTGTTAGCATACCTTTGTTTTCATCATCCAAGTTTATAATGGCATACATTTCTCTCAGGTCTGACAGATCATGGATTTTAATGCTAAAATAAAAACAAAAGTAATTCTCAATGATAGTCAATGATAGTCTCTCAGTCATCATAAACTGGAGTAAACCCAACCCTATTCAAGACAGCCTAACTAAGCAAAAAAATGAAGCACAAATGCAAAATGCTTTTTGTTTCCTAAAGACACACTTATTGTTATCCATCCCTCTAGATAGTGAATCACTCCCACTGTACACAAAGATTTGCTCAAAGAACCAAAAACCTGAAAAGGCAGAAATCCAAATCAATAGAGCTCGGGCATAGGGAACACACACTATTATTCTATTCCAAGCTGTCAGAGCATAGGTTAGTGTAAAACCATACTCCTGATGGGCAAACACTACTCAAAACACAGATGCAAAAACCTAGCTGCCAGTCATGCTTCACATAAAAAAGGAACAGAGTGAGAGTTTACTTATGCTGTCATGTTACACAATATATGCTAAAGAACCCCTTAAGAAAGAATACTTATTGTACATTAGCCACTGAAGTACTTTAAGATGCACCATGTTTTGCTTATAGTTACACCACTTTTAATGTGCAAGTATCATAAATCAGCAGTCAGTAAGGTCATACACAGAATGGAGGACAGACAAAATGGTTTGACTCCTACCATCCTCAGCTCCGTTTTCACTGAAGAATTCAGATATCACAGAACCAGTTATTAGCAGATGAGGAGCTAAAGGACATATTTTATCACA
This sequence comes from Heliornis fulica, assembly GCA_013399135.1. Taxonomy (NCBI): domain Eukaryota; kingdom Metazoa; phylum Chordata; class Aves; order Gruiformes; family Heliornithidae; genus Heliornis; species Heliornis fulica. The sequence continues at coordinate 1,750,653 of VXBZ01011998.1, forward strand.
GGCACAACATATTTTGGAAGAACAACAGTCCCTTTCTGTAATTGCACACACATTTATACTTTTGTCTAGACTGTAGGTAAGACCAAACACAAGGGAGAAGGATTATCAGGGCATCAGCATAGTCAGGACAGGCCTAAACAAACTGTTCTCCTATTGCAGAAGCAGAAGTTCAATCAATAAATCACAGTAATGAAATATGGACATTTTTGTACCCAAGTGACACAGCACAAAAAAGAAAGAATCAAAATGAATAATCTGTGCTAAAGCTTAATATTTCTGTTGTTGTTACAATTAATTACAACAAAGTTAATTACAATTATAGAGATTTTTGGTGTCTCCTAACTTTAGGCAGAGAGGCATTTCCACAGAGCAATTCATCTCACCTCTGCACTGACTTGTTAGGGAACCTTGAAGCCATAGGTGCAAGTATGACATAATCATGAGAGATGAAGTCCATTCTTTATGTATAAAACCACCACTTACCAATTGTCTCCACATGATGCAGCTTTGTTTAACGACTGTGATATAGCAATGCTGCTTAAATTATCCTTATGATTATGAGCTTGAAAGATTTCTTGACCTATCTCACGAATGTGCGTAGAAATTACTACAAAACACCCTCGTGAGAAACCAATCATAATGTAGCCATCACCATACCTGTTACAAAAAAAATCAACAATTGAGAGATCTATTTATGCAATGTACAAAATACATTTCATTTCAGACTCCTGGTGTAACTATGAGTGCCTCCCTGTAATAGGAAAACTAATCAAATTATGGGAATTTGTGCATATAGTGTAGAACAATACAGTATTCAATAGATTAAGGGAAAAACAGCCACAGATTCACTCATAAGTCATCTTTTTTCTTTCTTCTACATTCTGTAATGCCACTTTACTTTCAGCAATCTACCTACATGTCAGGGATACCAGGAGAAAGATCTCTTCTGGTAAGTTCACTGGAATAAACATGACGGAAGATGGGAACTTGCATTTCAAGGTTCTGTATGACTCGATCCCACGAAAGCTATGCTAGAAGTAATGATGTCAGTCAGTGTGACTTTAAGGCCTACTATGGCAAACAGAGTGGAAGTACCAAAGCTACAGCCTGTACTTGTGAACAGTCTTAGTTTTCAGTGTCAAGTAGAAATACTGAGGTTAAGGCTTAAATAGTCACAGTGTATAAGGCTGAATTCAAACAACATCTCATCAGCTTAGTTGCAGAAAAATCACTGCAATGTAAACAGCCCAGCTATGCCTAGTCAAACCTGCAGCCATAAACTAAGAAGCTTACATCTACAGGTTTTCTTACACAGTTGTAGTGTAAAGGAATAAACGTCAATTCCATAGGAACAGGCATGAAAAGACACGGTGTCACGACTCAAAGATACAGAAACGGTACAGCTGCTTTTGGGGTACAGGGTTGAAATGTCTAGCTTGGGATTTCTCCAAAGGAACATTATCACTTGAATTACATAGCATGGACACTACAAGAACTTTGCATAACTTTGTAAACCAAGAAATTAGCTCAAGAATACAACTTCCCCCCAAGTCTTTCATCAGTTACCCAACCAACCTATAAAACCCTCAGCCTAATCTACTGTCAGGACAGCAACACTATTAGTGTTCTACAGCTGAGCATACCAACAACAATTATATTTTAAAATATTGCTTTTATAGACACTGAGTTGTCAAGGAGAACAATAACAAAGCATAGACTTGTGTTTGGAAAAGAATTATTAAAAAAACTACAATGAATCCAACAAAAATGCAGTGCAAGCAAGGGATATGAGATTTAATTTCCAGCATTTATCAGAACTACTGGAAAAATCTTCAGCTTGTTAGTACTAGAAGGCTTCATAAGAACATTCTGCTCACCATCTGTAGGTTACAATACTGCCATAAGGCTGCTGAAATTTCAGATCAATTGGGTTATCAGGATCATTCAAATTAAAAAGAAAGAGAGTCTTCTTGCCGACCACTACACTTACCTGCCAATGAATGAAAAGAAAAATTACCTTGGTAAGAATGGCATCACTTTAAAATACATCTTTACAAGCCTTACATCTTCACTAAAAGATGAGATTTATGACTTTAAATAATCCTTAATAATCCCATGTATCTGAATTCTGAATCTCTTTCAACAGTGGAAGAAATCTGCAGGATATTCTCCTTGTCCACCATCAGTTCACAGACCTAAATGCAAGCCTGGCAGAACACACGTCTCAAATTCAAGGCTTTTCACAGAGAAGCATTTTCACACAGCTCCATTTCCTCAAAGGAAAGGCAGCAGGTTGCATGTAGTTATCCTGCTGAATTACTCTCACTTGAACAATGATGTGCTTTTTGGTACACAGAATTTTTATCTTGGAGGTTGACGGGAAGACTATCACAACACTGCTATCTCAAGTGACTTGCTGAAATTTCAAAGATAGAAAGAGAATTCCAAATGGAACAGCTTGTTCCATGTGTATTAAGCTTGCAATACTTACAGTCTATCAGTCCAGGTAAGTGCATTTTATTTGGTGAATCCCATGGACTCCATAATGGAAGACAGGTTAAACTTTGTGTTGCTCTCTTTTTTAAATTATTTTTACTACTGGAGTGTGTGTTATTGTCAGACAAGAGATTTTAGAAAAAACAAGGAAGAACAGTTTGTTTCACCTTGTTCTTTGATGGGTACTTCGAAGGACTATTTACAGGTTTACTTTACACTACCTTCTGTTCCAGCTGTTCTTGTCTAAAAAGGTGAAAATGGTTTATTCTTAGAATCTTAGAATCATAGAATCATAGAATGATTAGGGATTAGAAGCGACTCCCAGAGGTCATCCAGTCCAACCCTGCAAGAAGCAGGGAAACCCCCAACTAGATCAGGTTGCTTAGGGCCTCATCCAACCTGGCCTTGAACTTAAAATAAGAGCTGAAAGAATGAAATACAAAGCTGCTGATTTTAAGATAAGAAAAAAGACATTATGTTGAGCTAAAAATCCAGAATCGCAAACTCAAATTCTGACCTGTAATTCCTAAGATTACCCGAAACATAAGTATGTTTTCTTGAAGTCCCTGCACACATCTGCACCTACTGCCTTAACTGCAAGCCTGCTCTATTACCCATCATATTGCTGACCACTGCAGTTTTCATGAACACATCCTTAATGAACGAAAGGGTATGACTTTTCCAAACCTTTCCTTCAAAGTAAATGAAAACAAAAACAACCTTCAACACCAAATGTTAAGACAAGGAGGAACAAATTGCTTCCTGGTCCACGCTGTCTGCCAGCAGAAACCCTGGAACATCAAATTAACACTTTTTGCAGTATTTTGTATTGACTTCTTACTGTGCTTTCCCTGGTTGATATTCTTTCATCAGTCTTCATAACTGAGAACTGCATATCACTTGGATCTAAGCTCACTGAGGTCTGCAAGAAAGAAAAATCAGATTGAAAAATCAGCAGTTAATGTAACAAATACTGTTGACAACTAATTGCATTATTCCTTCCCCGTACATTTTAGTGCAGAAACAAAGAAAATGTTTGAGAAAACATGACCTCTGTTTGGATCACAGTGACATGTTATCATGAAATTTACTGAAAAAATACCTATGAAACAGAAATACAAATCCAAATGGAGAAGAACTCAGATGAGGAAGAAGACTTGCAAGATAGTATTATATAGACAGTAGTATCTGGAGCAGTACAAACAAGGTCACTCCAATGCACTTAAAAGAAGACCAAGCACAAGCAGAGTGGTTAAACATTTACAATACATTTTAATACAGACATACCTGATCTGGTTTAGGTAGCGTTAGCAATCTAGTTGCTTTTGCAGTCAATATGAGGTTACAAAACCTGAGAGGTGAGACTCGCTTAGATCTCTGCTGCCTCAGCTGCACTGCTTCCACTACCTAAGCCAGCTGGTTTACAGCACAGACACACACAAATATTAAGGTATTCTCCAAATGTGATCTTCAGACATAAAGACAGCAGCATATGAAATGAACTGTGGAAGATTTGTTCTTTGAAAATCTTGAGTGAAACACTATTCATTAAAGTACAAAACAAGTGAATTGTATTCATTTGCACGCGATGCAGCAATTGCCATTGCTTGGAAGGACTGTGATGTATGTAAACAAACAGAACGTTTGACTAGAGAATCTGAGTGTGCTTAGAGGAAGCACTGGAATCAGCCTGGAAGCTTTGGAACAGCGCAATGGAGATCCATCCTAGGAGCAATCCTGATACATCTGAAGCAAGATATTCATATTATCAACATGAGGCAAAGTGAACACTAAAAGCACTTCCTGAAGACCATTTAAACCGTCACGGGAGAGCTGTCCTGTGCTGTTACTGAGTAAATCAACCTAAGAGTGCTCACAGGATTCTCAAACAGGCATCAGGGTCAAGGATGAAAAAAGCATGTTTAGGGAGGACCACAGCAGAACTGCAGAGACTCTAATATCATAAATTGTTTTGCATGATACAGAGGCTCAGACATTTAGGTATGCCTTTACCCTATATGAGGATTCCCAAAAGCTCCCTGTCCTTTTAAGCAGTAAGACTTAAAAGGTATAAGATCCCACAGGTCCCAGGTTTCTCAAGAACCAGAAGTATTAATGTATGCCTTAAAATCAAATGGTAGTTAGAAATACTACCTGTCTTATAGTATCCCCTTCCTGATTGCTTATAGTAATCATTTTGTCTTCACCGCCTAGAGCCAGAAGGTTTTCAGTACTCCAACAACCACAAGTAATCCGCTTAGTGTGCTTACCTGAAAAACAAAGAAACCTATACAACATGAATGAATACAACCACAAAAAATATATGGGATGGAAATATGCTGTATTTGGCCACTCAAACACTGCTTGTCAGAATGTGAGACAACTTACAGAGTAATTATGAATCAAGAGTAATTCTATTTTTTTAAAAATCTTCTATTCACAGATGGGAGTCTTCTGACATTATAGAAACTTGTGCAGCCCATTCTTCCATTTCTCTGCATCAAATTTCTGGGGACTGTGCTGTATCCTTACCCTTTCTGCCCAGACGTTCTCTAAACAGGCAAGAACAAGTAACCCAGCAACAAGAACAACCTCACAAATCTTTTGCAATGAAGAGTACCACAAGTTTCCCCATGAGGCAGTATCAGGTATGTGTATATATATATTTTCAACTCACTGTACTATAAAAACACTCCAGTAAGAATAACAAAAGGTGCAGGTTTGATGAGCGCATTTTTAACTTGCATGTTCATGTACAGGACTAATAAAGAATACAAGCACATTAGTAAAACTCCGGTTTCAAACGTGCAAGCTTAGTTTCAAACCAGTGCATACCAAGGACAGGAATCTTGCGAGAAGTCTGACGGTTATATATAAGTAAGTTTCCTTTTGTTGTTCCAACAGCAAGTAAAGTTCCAACTCGAGACCATAATAAGAAAGACATTGCATCCCTAAAACAAAGAACATTTTTACTTTGTATAGCAGAGATTCCTTTCACGTGCTCTACATATAAAAACATTTTGCCTATTTGTTTGGAAGTTCTATGAAATCACACAGACCAAGCAGATTTTTTAAATTAAGCAAATATATACAAGTACAAAAAATTATATACAAGTACAAAATTATTTAAGAGTGCACGAATCAGTGAAGGTAATAAAAAGTTGGATGAGGTAATGTAGTAAGACTTGTATAACAATGGTCTTCAGTAATTTGGCCAAACACGCAGCTTCAAAAACCACTAAAAGATACCAGGGAGTTATGTGAAATTTTGCAGTCATTGGTATTTTATTACTTCAATAATGCTATAAACCCAGACAACTCCAAGTGAATAGGTCTAATTCTAATCAATGCAATGAGAAAGTCAATTCATCTTGAAGTTTCAGAAAAAGCACAGTCTATTTTGCTGTATATTTAAGGGTACACAGATAAATACTATCCTTCACATTAAAAAAGAAAGGCCTCAAGCAAAACAATTTTAATCTGAATTTTCTAACTAGTGCAGTTATTTCCATCAATGCTTCTAACATCTTTTTCAATTTTACTGTGCAAGAAATACAACAGAAATTTGAAATAAATTTCAGATATTAATTGGGGGTTGGTCTCTTCTCCCAAGTAACTAGCAGTAGTATGAGGGGAAATGGTCTCTAGTCGAATCAGAGGAGGTTTAGATTGGATATTGTCGGAACACAAAAAGTTCTGTCTTAATGTAAGGAGGAACTTTCTCACTGTGAGGGTGATGGAGCACTGGAACAGGCTGCCCAGAGAGGTTGTGGAGTCTCCTTCTCTGGAGACATTCAAGACCAATCTGGACGCGTTCCTGTGTGGTTTAATCTAGGTGACTCTGCTCAGACAGGTGGTGGGACTAGATGATCTTTCAAGGTCCCTTCCAACTCCTCACAGTCTGCGATTTGGAAAAATTTCTTCACTGAAAGAATGGTCAGGTATTGGAACAGGCTTCCCAGAGAGATGGTGGAGTTACTGTACCTGGATGTGTTATAAAAACCCAAACCATAGACATGGCACTCCAGGACATGGCTTAGTTGACATGCTGGCACTGGACAGGCAGTTGGATTTGATGTTTTTAGTGGTCTTTTCCAACCTTAAAGACTCTATGATGCATTAAATGCCCATCAATATATATTTCATTAATATGTGGGGGGTTTTGTTTGTGCTTTTTTAATTTCAAAAAAGAGGAAGACAGCCTGATTATCACACAGTTTATGTCTTAGTGCTTCTTAAGCAATAAACTGTGACAAAAGAAGGATTGGGCACTTAAATTGATATATACTGTTCTAGTGAGACTGCCTTCAGTAAGCAGATATTATAGAGAAAGGTCATGAAAGACCTGCAGTAACTGCATACTCCATTCTGGTAAGTACCTTCCCCGCTCTTAATGCTTGCATTCCAGCAAGTTCTCTTCCTCCCAAAATATTTGTTTGCACATGAAAAGGAGGTACAATGTACATGTATATCACCCACAAATATCTAAACAAGAAACCTATATAGAATTAATTAGACAGCAGGAAAAAGTAATCACTTTAAATTTCTCATTTATATGTACAATCACTTGCTTGATTTGAAACTGTCTCCTAACATGTGACTTAAGATTCTACTGACAATCTTCAAAACATAACTTTATTAAATCATGTAGAAGTTAAGTTGCTGTATATTTTTTGCCACATGGCAATCCTTTTACTTCTTGAATAGTTTTTGTTTCAGTACAATTTAATTTCAGTTTCAATGTACACATGTAGGATACTAGGCTGTAACATTATGGAAATCACATGTCCAACATTCCAAATGAGTTCTGCAAAGCACAAGGCTACATGTGAATGGAAATACAGAGTATTTCCATATTTCAGCCATGGAGTTTTCAACCTAAATCTAAAAACCTACCCTTGCAGAAACCAACATAACCTCCTAATCCCAATTTTTTTCCAGCTGAGCTTTTTTTATTTAATAGATAAAACACTTTAATTTTTGTTATCTTTGACTAAAAAAAAAACCCCATCAAAACAATCAACAACCTCCCCAAGAGAAACACATACACAGGAAATTTAGAAATGAAGGGTTAAATCAGAACTCAAGTAAATACAATTACAGCAGTATCCTCAATCAGCTGTTTCTCTGCTCAGGTGACAGGCCAAACCACAACAGTGCCCTAACAAACAAGGGGCTGTTTGTTTCCACTCTCTTTTCTACAGATAGAATATTTTTTTAGACTGCAACAGTTTAGTGGAATAGATTTTAAGCAGATAAAAGTTTAATTGTTAAACCAAACCTATTTGTTAACCCAATGCTTGACTGCTATGTAGGCCTCATGGAGAGTTCTAGGGCTATGCACAAACTCAGAAGAGTAGGGATTTAAACCTTAAAGTAGGATCACCTTAGATATCTCCCATCCTAAACCAGACTGCTTTGTGAACAGCTTTTCAGTCCCCTTATAAAGCTAAGGTGAAAAAATCCTGGCATCATCAAAATAATTTCCCTTACTTTTAATCTCCTTTTACTTGTGTGAAATCCTAGGAGAAAGTAGATCTGGTGCAGATACACAATAAATTCACCGATCCTTTGTGCTATCACAGAGTGATAACACTTAAGAGGAGCTCTCTGTAGACTTTGGCACTGTTGACAACTGAGAAAGAAACAAACCCCCTACCAACCCCAAAACCCCCACCCACAACAAGCACTTCAAAATCAGGGAATCATAGTAAAACGAATTTATCAACAGACTGCAGTATATTAGTTAACAGGGTATGTGCTATGATGACTCCAACAAAAGCATGATCTTTTATTGGAGCGCAACCTTTTATTTTATTGGAGCAAAATATCCTTCACATTAACAAGACATAGTGGTCCAGGTCTTCAAAAACACACTTTAAAATTTATTTTCTTACCTCATGCCACTGTCTACTTGGCTTGTTTTGTTTGTGTTTGCATCCCACAGAAATATGGCACTAGATTTTTCTGTGATTATCGCTAAAGTATCTCCATCCTTATCCCAGTCCATAGCGACACAGTTACTGAAGAAAAAAACCCAACAAAACAAACTTTCACTGATAATGTTAAAATGTTTGTTAAGTGCACAGAAACAACCAGAACTATTCAAAAATTTGTTTCAAAACCTGCCTGGATGCTGTCCTGTGTAGTCTGCTCTAGGTTATCCTCATCTGGCTGAGGGAGTTCCACTGGATGATGCCGGGTCCTGCACTTTGGTCGCAACAACCCCAGGCAACGTTTCAGGCTTGGGCAGGAGTGGCTGGAGAGCAGCCTGGCGGAAAGGGACCTGGGGGGGGTGGTTGACAGCCGCCTAAAAACGAG
>VXBZ01011998.1:1763356-1796025 GCA_013399135.1 Heliornis fulica
AAGAGGGGAGCCACCGCTCGACGCCCCCACCCCGCGGGACAGGAACCACGGCCCCGCCTTGAGACGCCGGGGCCGAGGCTTCCCGCCAGCCCCCCGCCTCAGCCCGCTGAGGAGACTCACCTTCATCGCGCCCACCGCTCGCTACGCAGCGCCACCGCTAACCCCCCCGCCGCGCATGCGCGCCCCCCTCTCCCGGGAGCCCGGTGAGGCAAACCCCGCCCGCCCGCGGCGCGGCCGTCGCCCTGGAGATGGGGAGGGCGGAGGAAGGGCAGCGCCATGGCGACCGGGCGGGCCTTGCGCTCAGGCTCGCGGGCGACCCTCAGCGGGAGGGTTGGAGAGAAAAGCCCGTTTTCTGAACGCAGCAGGGGGAAGGCTAGAGAAAAAAGGCGCTGACTCAGCGACACCGCGTTGGAGTTGAGCTGTATTCAATCGCGAACAGTGCAGGTTTCATCACATAGTTGCAGCGCTCTGTATTTTTTTTTCTTTTTTAAAAACAATAAATAGTTCACTGAGAGCATCGACACATGTAAAATAACAAATGTACAAAGGCTTTGGGTATAGGGCGCTTCAAACCGTTGAAAAACATTCCAGGAACTCACATCTTCCGTCTGCCATCACAGACACGCAGGTGCTGCCAACTGTTTCAAAAACATAAGGAACAAGGCACAGAAAAGCAAATACCAAACGACTTCCCGAGAACATTCAGACTGCTCAAAGCAATTAGCTGTAACAGCATGGGGCTCAAAAAAGGCAAATTACAAAGCATCTGGAAACATTAAAAAAGGTAACTGATTTGATGCAGTCCCGCGAGGCACACGCAACTGTTTCACCTTATAAAATTATACTTTTCAAATTAGTGCAAAGCCTCATGTAAAACGTAGCTAGTCTTGTTGAAATGGAATGTTTCATATATTCCAAAGTGCAACCATTAAACTAAAATCGGTTAACTTTTAATCATCCTTTAGTATCCTTCCAATAACTCACACTTAGGGTTTTCCTTAAAAATAGCAAAGTAAATATAAGAACCAAAGAAGAGAAAAAGGTACGATGTTCTGTATCTCACATAAAAACTGGAAATCCAAAAAGTACACTGCATGTCAGAAATCTCCAGCAGAAATTATTAAATAGCAGGTTTCTGTTAGCATAAGACAGTATTTAAAATAAGGCTTTGGTTAAATAAAAAGTTTGCTAAACTAGGAATGATGATAAAAGTGCAAAAGATTCAACAAATACACAACTTCATTTCCAAGGCAGACGTTAACGCCCACCATTTGCATTGGTCTGACAGAAACATGTATCTCTGAGGCAAATTAAATATATGGGGGTCCAATCCTAGAACTTGTTTCACCCAGAGATAGACCCAATTATATCTGCAGAAACAGATCCATTAGGAGCATCATTCTTCTGCATGTTTGGGAGGGAGAATCAAATTTCTGGATCTGTAATATTTGATTAGTATAATGAGCTCACTAATTAGTTCACTTATTTCTTAGCACTTTCTAAACAGAAGTCCTCTTCTGTCCAGTAGTCCAGGCAACTGGCTGGTTGCAGCTGATTTTCTTACAAATAGAATTCTTGTAACAGATTGGTAACAAAGATGTTGTTTTTTCTTTTTAAAGTGCTTAATATTGGTCCATAAGATCAATATGTACAAGTTAGCTTGAGGCCAAACACTTTGCTGTGGTGGATATCTTGCACCTCATGTTTATTCGTTCACTGGTAGTTTGCTTGAGGAAAAAAGAAATCATCTGAGTCTATGGAGAAGACTGTCACCTTCATAGAAAAAATAATTTACAGTTTTACAGTCACAACACATGCTCCAGCTCTTCCTAAGCACAATGGTGCAACCTGTAGGAAATAATGAGAATAATCTGTGAGATAAATGCAATCAGCTTTAACTCATTATTTTTCCCCTAAAACGACAGTGTTTAATGTTTGTAGCAATAGCTGTACTGCTGCAGTGGAGTGGTGACTATCACCCACTATCTGTTCAAGTGACTAAACAAATAGCATATTGGTTCAAAATTTGGATAAAAACACAAAAGGTGAAGATATTTTATATGATCAAGTGAATCACTTTGAAAGCAATAGCATACCCCACAAATGTGCAACAGTTCTTATTGATAATTTCAATTATCTGGTGTTATGGGAAAAAGAATCCTTTGTTACAGAACAAACTGGACACCTGAGCTACACAGTCTTAAAATATGTATTTTTCTCTGTCAGAAAATGCCAAACATGACAGGGGCAATCTCTCCTTTTTACCTAAGTATTTGATAAAATCCTGCTAAAAGTTACTGAAATTAGAATAATTTCCCAGTTTCTGCTATAGTTTTTTTGTAAACCTAAGTTAATTCTAGCAAGACCCTTTTCTGCTGTGATTCTGTTGGACTTGAAAAGAGGAAGGTAGCTTCCTTAGCTTCCTCTTTTACTCTTCACAATGTTGGAGTATGTGTGCATAACACACCGAGTGCGATGGAGATTATCCTGAAGACAAAAAAAGGTTTTTATGCCAGCTCTCTTCCCCGCTCCACCCCCCACCGAAGAACATACTTATCCTGAGTCGTCATCATCAATGGCTCTGATGAAGGAGAAAATTTTACTTCCCTCTTTCAAGTGTATGTGGATGACGTGGTAGCAGACTGCTGACATAATGTAAGAAAAGGAAGGTATACAGACACTTCCAAATCCCTTTAGAAAACGTCCAAAATTCTCCTATATACTGGGATCATGGGATTCAGTGAGATACAGAGGGTCAGGCTAAGGATACGGAGGTACATACGGATGGTCACCACCTAGATATCGTGCAAGATTCATTTAAATGCAACAGCGAGCGGCTCTGTTTCTCTGATTACACTCGTTTGATTTTTTATTTAGCAAGACAGATAGTGGTATGGTTTATCATTATCAGTACTGCCACTGAAGACCCCAAGCTCTGATGAGTTTCCCAGATGGCCCAAGGTTTAAAATCTTGCAGCAATAAGAGGTGGGCAAAAATGGACAGCTAAATTTTCTGTGTACAAAGATTTTATTAACAGTTCAGATCTCTTTTGGAATTAGCAATTTGGAGCTATTACTGGGATGGCATACTCAGGAGATCAGAGCTCAGCTGCCTAAATACTGGTGTCGCTGTTCTAGATGCTGTTGGACATTCATCTTGGCCTGCAATTGGACTCTGGAAGGGCCTTGGTCTCCCACTGGTTCTGTACTGTGGCTGCCAGCCTCCTATGGACACTAGGGTATCTCAGATGGCAGTAGATACCAAAGGATGGTCTGCCTAGGATGTCCTTGTGTGTGCTCTTCCCACAGAGAGGCACATTCCTGCAGCTATAAAAAAAAAAAACCCAAAGTAACCAAACTTTGAGCTAACAGTAATGGTTTCTGATCATGAATTGGGGATTTATTTATTTATTTTTTTTTAAATGAGTGGAAAGAAATGGGAGAAGGCTTCCTGAAAGTTGCACACGTTGTATATAGCATTCACAGCAGGAAGGTTTTATTTACGAAAAGATGACCAAAACCTTAAAGAAATCAATGAACTCGCTGACAGATACATTAGAGCTAAAACTAATCAACATTTATCTTCAGAATAGGAAGTTGTGTAAACAGAATTTTTATGACCCTTTGGGGAAGATGTCAATACATTTTAATAACAGTAGTTGACATTGTCCAAGAAAATAGCTATACTCTTGCCAAATAAATAAGGGTAGTTTATTAAAAGATTACAACATAAATCATCTCAAGATGGTAGGCAAAGAAAAAGACAACAAACTAGTAAGAAAGTGCTTCTTTAAAGAAGTATTCAGATTCTCCTTGTAAAATGAGGTGCACTTGAAATACAAGATAAAGAGTAGTTTGTGGTGTCATCAGAAACTATACCTGTGTCCATTCGTTTGTCTGGGGATCGTAAGACTCCACCGTATTAAGGTATGTTTGACCATCATATCCTCCAACAGCATACAACTTGTCACCAAGAAGACATACTCCCACTGCATCTCTGCTAATACTCATAGAGGCCACAGCAGTCCACATATCTGTTTTTGGATCATACCTAAAAAATAATGTGTTACACTCTAAAACTCTTGCCAAAATTCAATAGGAAAAAAACCCATACTGGAATTGGCACTCTCAAGGTAATAGAATAAAGGTATTATGGGGTCAGCATAGATTTAGGTGTTAATTTCTAAGGAAATTCCTCTGCTCATGCTAAAAACACAACTATTTTACTGGGTATCCACATATCACTCTTTTATAAACTAACACCATTAGCATTACTAGCAGGATACGACTTCATCAGGATATTACCTTTCTACGCAGTCTGAGAGCCTGGATGTTAAATTTGACGCTGGGGCATCGTGACCACCTATTGCATACAAGAACCCATTCCAGGTGGTTACACCTACACCACCTCTTCGCTTTGACATCTGAGCACAGAGGGTCCATTTGTTTGTATGAGGATCAAAGCATTCTACTGACTTTAAACAAGAACTTCCATCTCGACCACCAACTGCGTAAAGCCTACAAAAAAAAAATTAAAAAGTAAATAAATAATGGCTGAACAAGGCAGTTTCCAGTGATGTATTAATCACAGAATTATAAAAAAGATTTGGAATTCGAAACCAAATTGTGTTGGAATAGTTAATTCCAACCCCCTGCCACTGGCAGGGGCACCTTCCCCCAGACCAGGTTGCCCAAAGCATCCAACCTGGCCTTAAACACTGCCAGAGAGCGGGCAGCCACAGCTTCTCTGGGCAGCCTGTGCCAGTGAGGATTTTTTCACCCTCACAGTGAGGATTTTTTTTCCTATGTTTAATCTAAATCTCCTCACTCTTTTTTAGTATAAACCCATTACTCCTTGTCCTACCACTAAACTAAACAGCCCCTCTTCAGCTTTCCTGTAGGTCCCCAATAGGTATTGGAAGGCTACTGTAGATCTCCCCTGAGCCTTCTCCAAGCTGAATGATCCCAACTTTCTCAGTGTGTCCTCACAGGAGAGGTGCTTCAGCTCTATTGAACCATCTTCATGATCCTCCTCAAGGACTGTCAATTTTATTAAAAAGCAATATTTAGAGGGAGACTTTGAAATGAAAGCTGTGTTGGAAAAACTTGAAATTTTGCTCCAACCTTTTCCTATCTTTGAGATCAGCACACAATAATTTACAGAAAATGGATTATAACACGTTTATATTCCAACCTATGCACACAGCTAACATTTTCAAAATTATTCAGATGACCTGACTGCTAGCAAAGTCCCGCTCTACAGCAGAATCAGAGGGACAAATTCAGTAGTGGATCTGTCCATGCAGCAATTCAGCCCTGCCTCATTTTAGGCATTCAAATATTTTTCTCACCCTATGCTTTAGTTTATGTCTGCCAGTGCTATGTTAAATCCCTCACACACACTAGGTGGCCTAGTTTGCTCAGTTCTGATAAAAAGGGTCTTTAGCATCCTGTGTTAATGAAGGATTTCAGCTTTTTTGGAAAGTAAAGATAGAAGGAAAAGATTTGGTTTAGAAGCACTGCATCACTGATGAATCTTGAATCAAAAAACCAAATGATAAGGAATCTATGCTCAGAATCAGAAATGCCCAGCACTATTATTTGTAAAGGTAGGAACTCAGAAGTCACTCTAAAGAGGAAACACATCAGGAGTAAAATCCAGTTTGAGAGATCACCTGAAACACCATGAATGAAATCCTGTCACAGCCTAAGGAACATTATAATATGGCTAAATATTCCGATAAACATTAGGTACTGTATATGATGACAGTGTGAACAATCTACAAGTTACTAGGATGCACTCTTCAAGATGTCCTCAGTTTGGGAAACACTGCTTTTTTAGAGATACTGACCCACAAACGATTACAAACATCTTTTAAAACCTAGAAGTTCTCAGTAATAATTTTAATGCATTTTTAAAACATAGATTTCCATGGAAGTTCCCATGTTTAATACTTGCTTAAAGTAAGGAACGTATTATTGAAAAATCAAGTTGCAGTTCATCACTAAAAGCAATGGTTACTAAAACACAGCATTTAAATGAAGCTTCCCACCTTACCTCCACACAAAACATGACAGAGTTTTGATCACTTATGCAGTGATTTCATTTAGGACATAGAGAAAGATGTTCATTTCTCTATAGGAAGGTTTTGGGCAAATAATCTGAAAGATATGATGCCACAGAAAGATTATTACTAGGAAGTGCAGAATTTACTGCTCCATCAGCTGCAATGCAATATATAAGCATTTCAGCTATAGGCATCTAGTGTTGCTGCCTACATTAAAAGTCTAGGCAAGATTCTGTCATAATAGAGAATTATGAGGCTCCACTTCTGATGCCACACCTGGGACACTGCTGAAGGAAGCTTCAGAATAACACAGGCACACGAGACTGCAGTTCCAAGGCAGCCCAAGGCACTCTGCTTGTTGTTTGTTCAAGTTCGTTCTTCCTTCCTGCACCAAGTGAACATTTACTTCCTCTCACTCCTTGACTTGTACCAGATCTCAGATCTCACAGGACCCTTGGCAGATCCACTTCACTGATCTAACTTAGCAGGAGACTAACCTTCCACAAAAAAACCCACCAACCTAAAACCCAACCCCCGAAAAACCACCCACCAAACAAAACCTGAAAAGCTTTAGGCTATCTTACAATGCTTAAACAGCTCAAGGGAGATTTGTCAGGTGGTACATAAGCAGGAAGCAAAATTTTGTGGTCTGCAGGATGTAAATACTCTGCCACAACCACAATACTACTCAGAAAATCAGATTAGCTTTGTTTACAATGGTATTCCTGTAGCCACTCTGGCAAAATATGGTTTGAATAAGCCCACTACAAGGCTACTGTAAAATTGGAAGGACTACAGGGCTCAAAGTGCTGTCATCAGCAGTATGATTTCCAGATGGCAACTGGTTGCTAGTGCTGTTCCTCCCAGGCTGATAGTGCTCAATCTCTTTGTTAATTATCTGAAAGATGTAAAGGAAGCTAGCCTTAACAGGTTTACTGAGAATACCATATTAAGGGGAATTGCTATACTCTGGAGGGCTTGGTTACTGTTCAGAGAGGTCTAGACAGGTTGAAAAATGGTCTGACTGAAGTCTCATGAAGTTCATTCAAAGCAAATACAAAGTCTGGAACCTGGAATGGCATATTCCTGTGAGATAGTTAAGGCTGGGAGCTGACAACAGAGGAGGAAACTTGGCAAAAATACTTGGAAGTCCTGGCATACAAGTCAGCAGTATGCCCTGAAGTAGTGATAGCTTATCCCATGCATTCAGTACATACAGAAATGCTTCTGGCTACTGTCTTTAGCTTTAGGCTCCCAGTACAAGATTGTGCCATACTGGAGCAAGTCCAGGTGATGGCTACTGAGATGATGACGGAGCTAGCACACACGATATATGAAAAGCTGAAAACTGTGCAGTCTTTAGAATTCCTGAGACAAAGGAGGCATTTTACTGTCACCTTCAACCACCTATTGGGAAATTATCTAGAAGGCAGATCATTCTCACGAGGTGTGAAGTGAAAGGAGAAAGACCAAGAGACAAGTTGGAAAATTTCAACTGGATATTAGAAGAAAAATTTTCAGAACAACGGTGGTCAAACATCAGAACAGGTTTCCCAGAAAAGCTGTAGAATCTCTGTCCTTGGAGATATTCAACACTCAGATACAACCTGAGCAAACTCAGTTAACCATGAAACGAGACAGAATTTTAAGGTTAGCCCTGCTCTGAGTTGGTATTGGATCAGATGACTACAAAGGTCCCTTCCAATTCAAATTGCTCTGATTCTGTGATTCCAAGTGATCTTTGTTTTTGTGGTAGCTTGATTCAAGTACCACTTGTTTTTTGAGATGCTGCAGAACTATTAAAGTTATTCCAAAGGAAAACAGTGACA
Organism: Heliornis fulica; assembly: GCA_013399135.1. Taxonomy (NCBI): domain Eukaryota; kingdom Metazoa; phylum Chordata; class Aves; order Gruiformes; family Heliornithidae; genus Heliornis; species Heliornis fulica. Next base: position 1,771,254 of record VXBZ01011998.1, read on the forward strand.
ATTACTCTAAGTCTAGGAATCGTGGCCTACAAATAATGAGGGGACATATACCTTTTAACTATAAAAGGCTGTTGCAGACAGGAAATAAAAGATGCATTTTCCATGTTCAATTTGGATAGTACAAACAACAGTAATACAAATCAGCAAAAGGTATTTAAGACTTGGCATGAGAACTTCACAGATGTGTTAATAGTTAAGCAAATTGCTAATGGAAGTTACAGGAACTTTACTACTGAAAGTTAAGAGCAATCTGGCTGTATTGTACATAAAAGTGATTTGGGGTGGCAGATGGATTAGGGAACTCCTTGGGGTCACTTCCAACCATATCCTGTGACTGCAACACAGAACAATCTAGTTGTCTGGATGTACTCTGTATTAAGAATTAGGCATATTTTCACTGACAGGGGCTGTAGAAATTTCTGCCCACTCCAGATTAGATTCATCCTGCCAGAGCTTACTGTTCTGAGATAATTCAGTATCACACAAATACACCTGCAAGACTTTCCAGTTATTTTATTTCAAGCTGCCACAGTTAAGAGGAAATCACTGGAGTCTCAGTGAAAGAACAATCATTTATTCCTTACTTTATTAACGAGATAGAAACTAATGATTTGTACATAGAGATAGTGTCTCATAAGTGATACTGAGGGGCACTGACATTCTGTCAGGAAGTTTGCTTGACCCACCACAGTACCTTTTCTGTGAATGAAGAAACTTGGTTCTTAATGCTATTAGCAGGTATTTATCAAGAGAGAGAACAGTAAATTGGGATGGTCCTCTAAGTACATTAACATAATGAGATAGAAAATGGAAGTTGCCTTCACATACTTTCCATTTAATATTGCTACACCAACAGTGCTCCTTGGAGTTGACATACTAGCTACAAAGTTCCACTGACGAGCCTGTGGATCCCATCTTTCTACTGTATTCAGGTAGCTCCAGCCATCGTGTCCTCCTACAGCATACATAGGGCCTTCCAATACAGCTACTCCTAAAAAAGAAGATATGAAAAATAATCACTTCTGGATAACGGAAAAAAAAAAATCACGTTTTCATACTGATGGTCCAGTGTACACCAAAAATATTTAAAACAAGTGAAAAGAAATGCCCTTTTGGTAGCCAGTGCTGGATATAATCTGACAGAGATGTTCACTATGCAGTTGGCATTAAAATGAAGTTTCCACCCACCTTAATTTCTGAATGTCTTCTGATCAATCCTAAAACAGATAACCTTTTAAAAAGATGCATTCAGCCTTTACAGAACTCGACATACCAAGACCATGACGATGAGTGGACATAGGTGGCATTACACTCCAAGTTTTTGTTCTGGGGTTATAGCATTCCACGGTATTCAATGTTTTCAGACCATCTCTGCCACCAACAACATACAATTTATCATCCAAGACTGCAACTCCAAACTGTAATCTTCGTCCATTCATGTTTGCAACAGGAGTCCACATGTTGGTACGAAGTTCATACTTTTCAATACTTGTAGCTCCTGAATGACAATATATGCAAGTTATATATATTCATATAAATGTCTGTATTATTAGGATAGCTTATATTTTAGCAATATGCTGATCCTACAAGACAGCATGATATCCTGCAGCATGTTCTTAATTCTAGGTATACAAATAGTGGGGTTGATGGGTGTTTTGCTCGCTCAGGAATTAACAGCACCATTATAAAGGGCTTTCTCAGTGCTTTTCAAGCTAAAAAGCAGGTTTTCTAATTGCTTTGTGGAATCAAGTCTTTAGAAATACAAATGTTAGAAATATAAAACCATCCTTGTGAAATGCATTTATGTATTGAAATCAGCTGTTCTATAATATTAGAAAACAATCTGAAACTACGTGGCATGAAGTACTACAAGTGCTAACTTTAAACAAAAAAAACTTTCTTTGACATAACTTTTCTAACTTGTCAGACTCTTCCTAACTGCTATTAAACAGTATGGGAATGTCTATAAAAATCCAAGTAGCTCTGACCGAACCATTTAGCAATTAGTCAAGAATCAATTTTTTTTTGTTTTTGTGCATGTGAACTTTGTGCCCTGTTTGTAATTTTCTTTCTTTACCAAATTACTTAAGATTAGTTTTCATTTAATTCAACTTTTCACTACTGGAAATCAGATATTCCCTTGATAATTTAAAATCAATCATAACTCTAAATTAACGTTTACAGTATTATCAAAACTACACAAGTGTTTTTTTTAAACCTAATACACAGTGTACATTTAAGATGTTTCATGTTGTATACTGTAAAATCTTTGAATTCTGGAATTAACATGTTAAAAAGAACAGTTTGATAGATGTTTTTACAAAAGAACCAAAACAGCTCATGAACTAATCGTTATATAAGCCAACACCTTTTGTTGCATCCATTCCTCCAACTGCAAACAACACGCCCACTGTAGATTTTCTAGGTTTGGTGCGAGGACTTTGCAACATAGGTCGTCTCTCTGGCAACAGATGGTACTTCATTGCTTCCATAATGAGTTTCTGACATTCAATGTCATCCCTAAAGAGTGCATTATTTTCCATGTCTGCCAGAAACTGAAAAAGAAAGAAAATTAAACAAACTGTATTGCTAAACCAAACGAGAATAAAAACAGGGTTATAAGAAAATATTTTATCCAAACACTTCCACTGCCAGATGTAAAAATCTGTGTATTTTCAAAATAGTCATTGATTTAAAAGGACTATGGTAAAAATAAACTTGTAATAATAAAACACTCACCATTAATATAATTTGATATTAATGGATGATCTAAGCTTAATGATTCCATGGAAGAAAACAACATCTCATGTTCCAGTGCCATTACAGGTATGCTCCAGGAAATGGAATCAGATTCAGGGTATGTAAGTCTGTTTAGCCTCACACTTTTATTCCTGAATCCATGTAATCCAGAGGTCTGCTTCAGGCACAGGCTGAATACTTTAATACATATTCTATTCCTTCCTCCAACTATGACTCAGATCACAGCATAACAATCAATATGAGCCTTTGTTAAAAATTTTAAGATCAAGGATGTAAACAATTTACTAAGTGTTAAATTTTAAATCTGACAAATAAAATGCAGGTTAAATAAAAAAATATTTAATTTAAATATTCCAGAGTCTTTTATACTCCAAGTTTGTCAGACCATAGGAAAAATATACTGGTGAGTTGATTGTCCTAACAGTATTTATTAGAAGTCCAGACATCTGGCATTTTTCTGCGCTGCAAGACATGGCCTGGGTAACAGAGAACAAAAACAAATGAAGTGCCCCACTGAGACCTGGACAGTTATCAGATCAATGAGAAAAAGTCCCATGCCTGGGACCTGCCATCACAAAATCTAAACACCTTGTGCATATTAGTGATCTACATCCACAACCCAGAACAAGATGTCATTGTTGAGCTGCTGACAGTCAACCAACAACAGGTACAAAATTGTTGTGAAATTAGTAATCAGGAGTACTGAAAGGACTTGTTATGAAATAGTTCTGCATAATATGGTGTGTATATCCCTGTCTTAAAGTTGCCTTAGGACTGCAAAGTAGGAAATATGACATCCGTGGTTCCAGTATCAGAGGAGATAATTATAGATCAGGCAAATCAACAGAAACCATGACAGAAAACATAACCAACACATACAGAGAATAAAAAAACGCCACAACTTTCACAGCCCTTCACCAACGACTTTTCAGGAAACCGCGCCTCACTTTTGCAATGTTTCTCTAACCGGCTAATACTCTGATTCTATTTAAAATATCAAATTTAAATTTTCTCATGCAAATTAACAGAGCAACCTTAATTTTCATTCTTTACTTTCAGTACTTCCCACTCTCTTAACCCAAAGAACCACTTACCATTTGTATCCCTTCACAGAGATGCATTATGATTACAAAATAGTAAACTAAAAGCCACTTTTTAACTTCCAGCACGCAATGCTATAAAACTGCACACACTTAAAACAATAATAAAATTAATGAATTACTACCGTCCTAAATTGGATGTTGGCATAGTTGCATGCATGAAAGCAAGGTTTGTACTTAACATGACCAATTCACACCTCCAATATGTATTTCTGACAGACAAGCAGCATTTAATAGTTAAAGCAACACCATGTGTGTATATATGAATTCTGCAACAAGATGCAACCTACATTTTCTCAGGTTTGTCACCCCCCACCAACAAAGTTGTAGCTTTCTCACAGCATACAGTGTCAATCTCTGAAAGCAACTTCATCTCAGTTAAAAAGTAATGACATCTAAGATTGTTTTGGTATCCAGAAAAACTCCATTCTCTTGAAGCTAAACCCTGCTGTATTATTACAATTTTCTGCAACTATTCTTCATTCAAGAACTTGGAATGGGCTTAATTAAATGAAAACATCTTTTCCTAAGTTTTATTATTTACATTGCTAAGTGTACTAAAAGCTTTTACAACTGAGCAGTTAACAAATGATGTGTTAGCATGAAATTATAGTCACTAGAAGCCTGATGAAGAAAAAGGTTGTGCAGATACTTAAGTACTAAGAATTTCTGCGTTAAAAGGAAGCTGAACCATCTTCTAACTCAGAAATTCCTTCATCATCAATTTCATCAGTTTATCAGAGATGGAATGCATGCCACCTTGCAGATTATGAAGCTAATGAATACTCATCTTTAGCCTTTGGAAGAGCAAAAAGAGACTTATAAATATTTAGGACACTGTTTGCATTAGCCAAAGAGACGACAGGATGCAATGTACAGAGAGATGCATTAAAATACAATCAACAAATAAAACTGACAATTCATTATGAATTTTTTCCTTCTAGAATTGCAGTTTCATAGTCAATTTTTTAAACTGTATGAATCTAATACTCTTTACATCTCTGCTTGCAATGTTATAGATTTCAGCAAGTTGTTCAATTTTCTAAGTTCATTTCTTCAACATAGCTTTTACCCTTTAACTACAAAATTGGAAATCTTTTCATTATGTTGTTAGCTGTCAGATTGCCTAATGACATGTGATCATGAAGCAAAACATGATGCTGAAAACAGTTAAGACTGTTTCAGGCACTTAGAACCAGTTTAGTTAATGCACTAATTGTTGCCATATTAAAATCACAGCTTAAACACTTTAATTTGTTAAAGAAAGTAATAAAAAAGCAACATGAAATTACCATATTATAAATATATGTTTGGAGAAGACATGAAAAAATAAAGATAAAATAATAAGTGAAATATGATATTGATTTTGTGTTTCATTCTGCTATTTCACTAATCAGTTACCGAGTGGACGTAATTTGATTTCAGTACATATTTCTGGGATAAATCCCACACTTTCCGTTTCTAAAGATGTTTCAATTACAGTGAATTAAGTAAAAGGCAGTGGTTACTCAGGTATCAATTAATTTCATGCTCAACAAAAGAATTATTTCCTCTAAGTCAACTGGCTTACACTGCATTGTGTTTATAGAAAAAGTGAATTACAAAGTCAAGGCCACGAATGAGAAAATCATCCCACTGCATATAATTGGTATGAAAATGTTAATACTGAAATGCTTGCTAGTGAAATCTTCCTATTGAGCAAGAAGATACCAGATTAGAGGTAATACACAGAATATTGTGTATGTGTTTATCACTATGAATGGACTCAGATTTTGTTGTATTAATGAATTCTACTTATTCAGGTTCCACAAAAATCCTGTTTTCTTTATTTAATAGTGAAAATTCTCACAAAGCAAACTGAAATGTGTAAAGCAAAGTCCTTTGACTGCATAGTAAGTGTTAAACATTATTAGTGAAGGTCCAGCAAGGAAGGCCAGCATAAGAGAAGAAATAAGGGAGAAAAAAAAAAAATCTAGTTTACATGCATGCTACCAGATAACAAATACAAAGCTGCATACAACACTTACAAAATAGTCATTCAAATAGGACTAGGAAAACTGTAACTCACAACTATTTAAACAAATAGTGTGTAAATATCCCGGAAGGAAAAAAAAGTATTGATTGGGAAGAACAAAAAGTACCCAAAAACTGTTTAAGAGATAATGGAAGAAAAATCCCTCCAAATAGTTTTTTCAAATTGTATTTCCTAGATCTCAATCATAGCTATATTTTAACAAAAGAAATTTAACAATCCTAGTAAACCATGCAAATGCCACAAAGAAATTTTAAAAGGATACACCTTCTAGTGACAAACATATTCCCGGATAAGCATTTTTCTACATAACAGAAGCCATTTATTCCTAGCAGCTCCACCCCTTCTTGTGTCCTGACTGATCTCAGGTTAGGATAAGAATATGCTGCGGTTTACAGACACAAACTATCATGCCTACACAGCATGCTAAGTCCTTATATACAGCTCTAAGAATCCGAATCATGAAAAAATCCTGAAGCCTTTATGATTTGTGACTATCATTATATCAGTGTTGTAGACGTTATGTCCACTATAAGCATGGTATAAACTAGAGTGGAATGGAGCAATTTACTTGTGGAGCAAGCAGAGGCAGTCTAATGTAAGCCAGAAGTTTACTGAGATCTTTCCTTCTCTGCTCCAAATCATGTCGAACCCACGTAAGCAGTGCATTCAGTATAGTTTCTTCATTAGGAATATTCATGTCATCACTTGCTAAAAGCTTTGCAATTTCAGTGGCTGGCAATAACAGAAATTCCTGGTTTCTAATCACTTCCATGAAGTTTTCCTGAAAAAGAAAAAGGAAAGTATTTTTAATACAGGTGACATTATACTCTGAAGACTTTTTAAATGGAACTCTACTGTGTATGACTGCACATTCCTCTCCCTTCACACCATCTCTCAGTTGTGCCAGTAAATACCACTGAAGAACTGACCTGGGAGGAAAAAGGGGAAAATAAAAATGCACTGAGTTATTTTGACCCTGGATCATTTTCCCAACTGTCATTCAGTCCCACAGGCGGATGTGCTGAAACTGAGGGAGAAGACAGAAACAAGCAGTGGATTGTGAGGGTTACTATCTTGGTGCTGCAGATTGAAGAAATTCTTTCTAATGTAAAAAATAAGAGGCTCAGTTTGTTTCTATTGACAATGCAGAATACCATGTAAGATGCTTTATGAAGTAAAGAGCACAACATGCTATAGCTACTGGGCACATCTGTACTGTTTTCATTACCACTGGATTAAACTATGGCATTAAGTTTTCAGAGGAAATAAACAGCACTACCAAATTTATTGTTGATTTTTAAATGGATTATTTTGATTTTATTTTACTCTTTTGTAGGTTTTATACAGTTGATCTGATTGACTGGGAAGCAAAACATACAAAGAATCCACAATATTGAATATGCCTTGCTTTTTTAAAAATATATACTTTGAGAGGATCCAGATTTCTAACTTTCATTGTAATTTCCAGAAAAAAATCCTTACTTCAAAATACGAAAGTCACTATATGTAACATTTCTGACATTGATATCCTACTACTTCAGAATTCTTGGACTTCCAGCATATTCTGTAAGGATTCTCTTAAACTTCAGTAGAAACAGAGTTTGTAGAAACCCAACCAACACTATGAACTGTTGGGAACCTGAAACAGTGAGAAACCTGAATGTAACAGAAAAGGGTGAGATCATGTCTACTGTCTCCAGACACCTTTACAAGGCAGCAAAGGAAAGCAAAAACAGTCATCACATGTTCTTATGTTTTAGTAGCTCAAAACGCAGTTAACCTCAGACTCCAAACTAAGAACAACTTCAGGACAGCAAAATACTATTACAATCAAATTAGCCACCTATCTAACAATGCACAGCATATTTACTAATGGGATTGCTAGTTCCACCATACCATCACACAGACTTCCAAAACACCTGGAAGATAAAGCACATTAGATCCACAGACAGGGAAGTCTAACTATGGCCAATATAAAAATCAGCCTTACTTAGTATCTTTAATGATTTAAAAAGAAAGAATTGCACAGTGATGGAACAAAAAATAGTTTATAAGCACAAACAGAATTTTTAGGTCAAAAAATCAGGGAGAAACTTGGGAGCAGAAGCTGGACTGCATTGAAAAACAGGTATGAATTAAGCATATAAAACCACAACAAAAAACATACAGTACAGTTTGTCACTGCATATGCAAAGGACACCTTGACAACAAATTGAAAAAGATAATTTTTGATTGCTTAGTTTAATCATTTGCAAGCTATACTTCAGTACTCCAAAAATATTAACTAATTAAAGAATGCTGAGCAAAGAGGAAAAAACCTAATAAGGAGTAAACTAGTCCACCTTACATGAAAGCCACAAGTACATGATGTGGCTACAAGATGTCTCAGGGGAAAGATCAAAGTGACTCCACTCCACAGGCAACTCTGGAGTTGAAATTAGGAAAAGAATTGAAACTGTTATCTGTGCACATAGCAACTGTGTATTCGTGGAGATAATTTGGAAAAGAAAATTTTACATTTGATATCTGAAAAGCTTTCTTAATAGATTCAATTGGATACACAAAGGTGGTGCTTCCAAGTGAAAACCAATAGATTAGGAGAGAGATAGAACCGTGTTTTCTTCTTGAATTAATGTAACTCTCTCTTACAAAATCAAAGTAAGGAAAACGAGCAAAACCAGGAATTAAAAACAGTGAAAGGATTGTACTGATATTCAGTAGCACTACACACACACACACACAAAAATCCTATTTATTTTACTCTGATATCAAGTGCTTGGGAGTAAAATTGAAGCTGAGAAATGATCAAAATTATTTCCAGAGTTAAAAGATGCAGTTCACAGTAATTCACATTATGCTGAGTTCCATTTTTTTCCACCGGTACTTTGTGTTGATTCTCTGTCCTAGAATATGCAAGCTGTAGCCATGCTTTTAGTTTTGCTGAGTAAATGGGCAGTGAGCACTGACAAAGAGAAAAGCCAACACTTACTACCTTAAACTTTCCATACTGACTATCAGGTCACAGGATGAGGAAGGAGAAAGCCCCTGCATAGAAATTTTCCTTTGTCTCTGCAGGCAATGGACAAGCTGATGTTGCATTAAATCAGTCAAGGACCTTCTTTGGAAAGCTTTTTTTCCAACTGGATTTAATCACTTCAACAGCTCTTGCATGTAAAAAGCCTGATTTTCCTTCTTGTTGCTTGCAGACAATTGCATTCTGATGGGAACAGAGTCAACACTTCCTCTTGCTCCCATTCTATTTATAAAGCAGAGACGCTTTTTGAGCATAGTATCAAAGCATTCCACTGGCAATACAGCCACTCTTTGGCCTATGTCTGGGGTTTTTTATGATCTGAATCTGACAATTCCTCTTCCTCTACAGACAGAGACTCTGAAGATGAAAAGGAGGAGCCAGTGTATCTCCCAGCATTCTTAACCTCCTCATTAGCCTTTTCTTTCCTCCTTCTTATGGGAACTCTCTGTGGAAGAGCAGGATATTTCAGAGAACAAATGGTTTTGCAGTTTCAGCCCCTTGCTTTCTGGCCCTGAAAGTAAAAAAAAAAAAAAAAAAAGGAGTGTCCCACCCCCAGAATTAGTTCCTCAAAGACCTTAGAAATTTTATCAATTGAACAGCCTGGGGTTTATACACCAGGTAAAGCAGGGACGCACAGTCCTCATGCTCAATGATGTGTATTGCTCATTCACATTATAGCCTTAAATTCACTCTTCAGCAAACGCAGAGCAAATAACACTGGTATTCTTAACCTCATGTCTGCCTTGGTACAGAGCACAAAAATATTAGGAGCACATAAAAGATAAGAGGTCATCTACTTATTTCTAAGCTGTACTTTACTCCCATGGTGAGATCCAGTGAGGTGGTTAGGCTGCCTCTGCAGCACTGTGTCAGAAGGACTAGAAGCTCAGAGAGCATCAGAATCCTTGCAAGCTGAGAAGGACAGTATGGAGGCAGTTGCACAGGCACCTCTAACCACAGGGCTCTGTTTAAACTCTGAACCTGGGCAGCTAAAAAGCAAGAGGTGCTTGACTCGCAAGATCTGAATGAGAACAAATAGGGAATGTAATTTTGTCTCCCAGTTGCTTCAGTAGGCTGCTCAACTGAGGTATGAATTCATTAAGAGCTGAGTTATCTAACCTCCTGGTAAATTATTAACAGTCAGAGAGAAGTTAGATAGCAGCTACTTTCCTTTAGGCCGCTTTGACTGCTGTGTAAATGATAAACCAACCTAATGCTTTCCGTGTGCCCAGGGTTTGTTTATAGAGTACAACTACTGTAGTAGTAGTAACTCTTCTCTGCGTAGCTTCTGGATTCCAAAACAAGCTGGGCAGCATGCAGAAACCTATTTAGTTTTGCCAAGGCAGTACCAATCAATTGTGCTGGGCAGAACTTTGGGATCTTAACAGCCAGAAATATCTTGGGCAAAAAAGGAAGTGAGTGACTATTTCAAAGCCAGATGATTACTGAACAGGTTTTTTTTTTTACTGCAATTTCAGGTGTGAGAATATAAAAATCCATGTTTTACCAACACAATCTTTGGGGCTGTTCCTTAATGGACAAAACCCCCTGAAATTTCTCCCCTTTTCATGCTCCCCCTACCAAAAGAACAAACTCTCCTGTCTGCTGCAAGAAAAAGAAAACAGATATTTGCTTCCTCCTCCCAAACCATAAACTTCGTATTGCAATGATTTTTTGTTACCCATCTCCTGCCTTCTAAGACAGCAAATTCCTAGCTTCTATGCTCGACCTCAGTCTGTTACTCTATCCTTTCCATGTTTTTCTTATTATAAACAGCCATTGGCTGCACTCAGAAATTATACAAACTCCAAAACTGACTTTATCAGAATATAGTGACACTTGATCATTGCTCATACACTTATGATGAAAAACAACATGACCTTTCACTCTACTTGAAGCATGCAAAGCTGAGCAACAAAGGTTACAAAACTATTGACAGAGGGACTGACTCCGGCATCATTACATATAATGCTCAGTATGTCTGCTTTTTGTGTATGTTATGAAAAAAGTAAAATCTGGCTACTGAAGAAGCTAGTGATGTGTACGTAAGAACACCTCACTAGTCATATAGGTGATCTGGAAACAACACAGATTAGCTATTCCTCATCTTCCCTTTGGTTTACTTTTTTTTGTGAAAGAGGAGCTATTTATTTTAATTCAAGGTATACTTCCAACTGCTGCAAAGAGGATTTCTTTGTGAAGACAGCAAGAAAGCATGATGTGTGAAAAAGCATTCTGAATTAAAGTGAATGGATACACTTATGTCAGCTTAATAAAATCCCTAAATTTATAATTGCATGACCCCAGTGCTATAGATAAACTATAGCAAAACAGAAAAACCTTTGTACAAAGAATACCTTTACTCAGACACATCTCATGATTCTACCAACTGGATTTTAAATCCCTGATGCATGAAAATCAGAGTTGTTCTTTCCACAGCACAGCATTAAATCCATAACTGATCGGTTATGTTTCACTTAAAATACCCTGAGGATTTTTCAAGCTTTAGTTTTCAGTGCCAAAAAACTGACCTGTTTCGATGATAGCCCTAAAAATTATTCTTCTCTGAAAAAAACAACTTATCAACTGTCAACACAGTGAGCAATAAAGTAGTGAACTCAAGTCTTTTTAGCATAACATACATTTGTCCTTAATATGAAGAAGTGCAGCTTTCAAATCCTTCTTATTAATTTATTTTTTTATCTCACTGTTTTATGCAATTAAAATTGTACTGTAAAATCATGCTAATGCCTTCTAGTGACACAAATGAACATTATTTAGACCGAGCAGATTTATTAACAGAGGTGGGCCTACTGGGATAACTCAGTGATTGGTCCTTCAGTTTAACCAAATACTCATTTCATCTGAATTTCTAGTCTTCATGTAAATAACTCTTTTAATTAAGCAGGTAAGATGCTTACCAAATTACAGCATAAAAACCTTTAAAAATGAGCAGTTGTTTTAATTGCAGAAAAAGTTATATAGCAATCTGATTTTTTTCTGTTGAAGGAAAAGAAAAACTCATAGAAAATTATAGATTACAGTGTAAGTATATTATTCTCTACCTTCTACTCCAAATGTTTTAAAAGAATCTAATTACACAGAAAAGCCAAAAGTACACAGTATACTCAATATAATCCCCCATTGCTGTATGCTGCCCACCGCAGCCTAAAAATAATTCAGTGTTTTAACAAACAGAATTTTCCAGGTACTTTTGGTGTGCTTAACCCTTCGGTTCTGATATTTCTTAATGGAAAGAGCATCAAGTGGCTAGCACTTACTACTGTTGAACATTCTCTTTTTCAAACAGCTTTTAAACAAATGAAATTACTTAGGGATTTATTTTAATTGTCAATTCAATTGGACCATACATTTCTATGTAGTTTCCATAGCAACATTCATTTCAAACTAAAGAAGCCGCTTCTCTATTACTCATTATTACTAAAATTCAATTTCATGTCTCTGTTGGAACTAAACAACATTAAAAGAGGCCTTGGGAAGTATCCATCTAGCACCACTAATTAGTTTTGAAAATGGCTTTTTAAAATCCACCTAATTTAAATTTCATTCGCATCAAAGCCTTAAAAGCAACAATTTTGCCACTGAAGTAAACAATGGACAACAGGCATATAACCGTTTTCCTGTGGTCTGAACAAGAGAGAGATAGGTGCTTTAAAATAATGGTGTTTAGAATGTTCACAGCCCCTTTCCACCACAAGTCATGAATTGCCAGTCAAAACAGTAAAATGTAATCTCTAACATTCATCTTTAAAGATGTCTTAGTCTAAAATTTATTGTTCTAATCTTGGCAGTCACATGAAAGGGACACGACAGCAGCACAAGCCTATATATATATATATGCTTATTCTGAAAAAAAGAGCAAACAGGTCAGAGGATGGATGTTCTCTTTTTGCATATTTTTTTGTATCACTCTCTTGCTCAATTGTAATTCTAGTATTCCTCAAAGGCATAAATCACTTTTATCACGACTGTTTCAGCGGACTGTCTTCTTGATTGCAGTCTCCTTATTGTTGGTTGAGCAATAACAAAGATCAAGAACATGTAAGTTACAATCTGCACAACATCAACTTGTTTCAGTAAATTTCAGTGTGTACATGATTTTAAATACATCAGAGATCCACTCACTGAGAAAGAACATATATATAAAAAAGATCTATTTTAAACTTTTATATATACTTAAATATTTTAACGCAACAAGAAATAATTGAAAAAAAGAAGGTTTTAAACCAGCAAAAAACAAGGCAGCAAGAGGAAGAGCCATGGATTTCTAATAGTAATTACAAGACAGAAATTACACCTCTTGCATCTAAGCCAACAGCTAAACAGCAATGCAACACCATGCCACACAAACAAATTAAGTACTATCACAATTCCCACATCTCTTATGCAGTATCTACATGGCCTCATTCAGGTCCCAAGAGCTTACACAGGCAAAATCTCATCAAGAGGAGAGAAAAATGCCTCACAAAACTGCAAAGAACAGATGAACTGGCTTTCCTCAGAGACAATTCTCCTGCCTTCTTTAGCTGATAACATTACTAAAATGTGCTTGTAAGAAGGAAAAGAAGAACATTTTACATTAAAATAAAAGGATGACTATTAAGAAGATGAAGCTTAATTATATTGGCAGATCAGTCTATAAATTAACTCTGAAAATAGCACAGCAAATTTGCATTTAGCCCCATACTGTCTAGGATCAAATTGTTTATGCCATCCTGACATCATATTACTAAGAAATTAAAGATAACAAAGAATCTATATTGATCAATGCTTACATTCATATACCAGGTTTAACTTAGAAACTGATTACTCCAGCTCATTACAAAAAAAGAATTCTATAATTTCATTTAGTGGTGTGTTATTTTGGATTAGATTTTTGCAGCTTGCCCACTGTTAAATGTGTAGTTTTTGACTGACAGAAATTAGAAACATCTTTTGAATGATTTTGTTCAATGCATAGCCCACACTCCCATTACTATTACAGGAAGCCATTAATGCTTGCCTTTTTCCTTCCAACTCTAAACCAGCAACTTTATAGTTATGTCATCTCCCATCATGGGAACATATGTGCACTCTTGCTTGGAAAACGATCAAGGCTTTCTGGGGGAAAAACATTAGTATTTTGTTCAGGCAAACATTCTGTATTTTCCTTACTAAATAAAGTGGATGAGACTTAATATAACAACATACCATAGTGTAATTGTGAGCCACCTTGTGCAAGTCAGTGCAACCCTGCGCATCAGCGAAAGATCGGATTCCAAGGCAATTGGAGGGGTGAAGCTGCTTCATTAGGAATTTACAACATGCTTCTACAACCTGAGAGAGCTGAAGAAGACAAGCTGTAGACAACAGGCACTCAATGTTATCTTCTTTTAATTCAAGGCGACCTAGTAACATGAAAAAGTAGATCTCAATTTTGTTATTATTTGTAAATTCCCTAAAATTCAGAGGCAAAAGAATTATTTACAGATTATATGACAGAATATAAGGCTTAGCAAACATCATCCTCAGCAACATATAACCACCGTTTCAAAGGGTGTACCTAGAATGATGTCAGAAATGGGAAACCTAGTAAGATTCCTTCTCCATCAGTCATGATAACATTTTAAATATTCACCTAATTTGTTAAATAGCAGAATATAGTATCATCAGAGAAGCTATATCCCACCAGACTGCCTTGGGTAACAGCAAAGATGATTTATTTTTATTTATTTATATGGAATTAAATAATGTGAATAGTAATTTCTAAAGAGTATTTGAAATCTAGCAACGGGATACATAATGCTCACAGGAGGACAATTCATTAAATAAAATTCACATTTTCACTTTAAGTACCTGTATATGCATACTGAACCAGAGCCCACAATGCATTTGGCTCCACACCTTCCATCTTGATTTCTTCCTGCCTTGCTTCCCTAACATCATTAGTGAACATTGCCGCAAAGTAGTCCGAAACAGAGGAGAGAACCAATCTGAGTACATCGTGGAGGAGAAAAGGAGAGAGACAAAGAGAGGAAAAGAGAAAAAAAAATAGTCAACCTGATGTTTGTTAATTTATGATTCATTACTTTGCCCTTTGAAGAAACACTGTACTGAGAAAAACATTTTAAATTGACAAACTGCTCCATGCTCTAGTTCCGCTCCATGAATAATGAAGTACCGTTACTGAATCTACATTTGCTGCTGAAGTAAATTAATTACCCTCTCAAAGCTCAATGGCTTTTAACAGCCAACACAGAAACAACCCAAAAAGACACATAAATTGAAAATGGAATATAAATATACATTATGAAAAAAATTACTTCCATTAATACTATATCATTACTTTTTTAAACGTGAAAGTATGACATACTAAGCCTTTCAAAGTGCTCTAGAATGCTTTTACTCTCATTACGCTCATTCATTCATTTACTACTACTGATGACGGAACTAAGCACAGTGAATGTGGAGATGGTACAGAGCAATCTCTCTTGTGGGTATGTATTTAGCCATTTGTTAACAGTTCTGAATATGTTAAAATAGCGAGTTAAAATGTTACTGCTCAGCAGACATTTCCCGAGTATATAACACAATGCCACTCCACAAAACATGCAAGAATTTAGTTGTCTCCGTATGTGTTCACAGGACTAGGTCATGTGGAGCAGGAATATTCATCCCTGTTGTATGGCACCTACTGTAGCTATTCATGACCTCTGCCGGTCTCATCCCTAAGGGGCCTCCAGGAGCAGCGCTGGGGGTTGGATCACTTTTTGTGCTGCAGCAGGTCACTGTTGACTTGCTCACAGGGAGTTCAAATATAAATACACTTGCCTTCATACTGAGCTAAACAGCAAGCTCAAGAACCAAGCCTACTGCACATGAACTACAGTCTATCTCCATACATTCAATTAATCTAATACTTCATGAAACATCAAGTTACTCTGTGCTGAATCATTATATTGGCTTGTTTAGATTACAGAGGTCAGGAACCACAACCAGAGTAAAATTGAGAAGATAAGCACCAATGCTTAGGAGTAAGTCTAAATGTGTGTTAATGGGGAGGATTACCACGTACACAGAGAACTGCCTCTTAATTAACTAACTTCAAGGTAATAAACTGCTGACCATTCTGACCACTGCTTAGTCCTACAGCAGGGTAATTTTAATTTTTCCCCCTAGCTGCTGAGGCAACAGAGTTGCATTAAGAGTGCATGGGGAAGAGACTGATTTTATTTTAACGTCTCGTATGATTCAAGTTTCGTAATGAGAAATAAAGTTCTGTTTTTTTAAAGTATGTGTTGTTCTTGGAGTATGAGATTCTCTGTGGCTTACTTGCTGAGACAAATTAGAACATTCTGCCAAGGTAGTGCCCAGGGATCATTTCCAAGCATTTCAACCTCAGGTTGAATGACACCTTCAGTTAAATGAAAATGCTGCCTCCTAGAGATCTGTACTAAAGTGAAATTAGCGAGTACATTCACATGTGCATCAAGGCAGAGTTTCATCAACTAGTTTTGATGCTAGAATGAGATAATGTAATCATAGATTTGTATGTACAAAATAGGGGAAAGGGTGCATATGGACAGATCTGAATAGTACAAATCTCTCTGCAGGTCTAATTCAGAATTAAAAGAAAATTTAAAAAGGCAAAAAACCAACTTAAAATATTCACCTCTGGCTAATCTGACTTCAGCTTCTACATAGAATATTACTTAAAAAAGGTCTCTGGAAAAAACCCAAACCAAACCAAACCAAAACCCCAATCTTAGCAGAGTTTTGGAGTTTTGTTTGTTTCCACCCTCTAATCATGCAATTGGTTTAGTTACTTGCACTATTATGGCTGAAAATGGCTGAACTACATATCTTAGCATCAGTGGTTGAAGAGATGCCAAAAAATAACCCGACTCCAGACAAATACCTTCTATCAGCTGTGTGATATCAGAAAATTTCTCCCTGCAATCTCCAGATTTGAAGTCCACAAAATAAAAGTTATTTGAAATTTAAAATGCAATCCATTTACTGTTTTCATAAACATGTGTTTGGATACGTACTTCAGTGTTAAGTGCTTTCCAGAGTGACTTGCGTATGCTGAAACAGGATGTGCAGCCCAGATGTAGATCAATAAATGTAATATGCCAAAGCATAAATTATAATGGGAACAATCTTGTAATTGTTTTAGCCGAGAAGCATGTTCACAATGAACAGTCTTAGAACAGCTACCCACACTTTGCTCTCAATTCCACTAGAAAAAAAGTTCTTTCCAAGAAAGGGGATTAAAAGTTACAGTGTCAATACATCAAGGTGACACTGAGCTAGCATAAAAGAAAACAAAGGCAGACTTCCAGCTGCTAGCCTTTTCTCGTCCTATGTTTTTCCCACTAGTCAATAAAAATCAATTACTACTTTACCTATGCCATCTGACACCCACTTGTTCATTGCCCTTTTAATCTTATAGCTAGTAACTGATCTTTAACTTTTTTTTTGATTGTCTGAAATGAAACTGCTTTCCTACACACCGACTAACCAATGTGAAAGAGCTAATACCTTCTTGTAACCAAAGAATCCATGGAAAACTTTCCCCATCCATATGGGACCTTTTGGCTAAAAAAGCTCTCAAAGAGTTAAATGGCAAGTATGAATTTTTAAAAGAATATCTGTGCAATGACTAAAAAAACCTACACTTATATTCACAATGTCCTTGTTAAATAGAGCCATCATGGCTATGTTAGCATTTAGCACAAAGAGAATCTCTTTTTGTTATTTATTAATAACAGAACTTAACATATTCATCCATATCAAGTGTTCACTGGGAAAAAATGATGCTGCAAAATACTGCGTTTTCTCAGTTTAGAATCTGAAGAAAGCTATGGTTTTCAGATGCTGAATTTGTATACTTTTTTCCCCCTAAGAGTAGTATTTCTTTCATAATTGGCCCAACCAAAAGGCCGATGAAATCAGTATATATTGACATTAGAGAAGCCTCTTAACAGTGTAAAAACAAATAAATCATCTTAATATAGTTGGCATTATATTGTTCAACTGTGGATGCTGAACATATTTACCTTTACTCTCCTTCTTATCTAATTACCAGCTACTGCCAAATACTCAATTCTGCATAGATAAGATTTCAATAAATTTGGATGTTGAATTATATGCAGTATGTTGGCTGCTCTTTTTCAGTGCATAGGAAAACTGTAGAGAAAAAGGAACACGTGAATATACCAGAATTTTTTCTTTCATCTGGGAAATCATAAAGTATCTGAGCAGTTAATATCTCTGGAAAAACACTCAATAGCTATGGGCTAAATAATGACAAAATCGGAGTGTTTCAGTATGCCTCCCTGTTCTTACAGGAGGTTCCAATGCTACTGATATCTTTCATTTTTGTGGGTTGTACTGATCTAAAAATAGATCTATCATTGATAGCTTAACTTACTTTGATGAGTTTTCTAATTTCGCTGTTATTTACTGAGAGACAGTAAAATATGTGTAAGCAGGGTGACATGCCTGAATTAAATTTTACTGCTGGTTGAAACTACCACAAGCTGGATCATCTAGACAGTTTTCTAGGTCTTCAAAGCAATATTACCCTAAACGACGATAGCTGTCAAACCTGGCAATTTACAGATTTAGTATCTCCCAACCTAATTCATCTGACAGAACAAAGCAAAGCTTCTTTACATCTTAAAGATAAAAGGGACACTTCCTAGACAACTCCTTGTTTGTGGCTGTGTAGCAGCAGCTGAAAAGAGACCTAGGGAACTCAACAACACTCTAATAGCATTCACTGAAGTTGGAAGGTGAGACCGAACAGTTCGTGCATCCCAGTATGCAGCACCTCATATACTGGTGCCTTTAGCTAGCTTCTATTCTTGATAGCAAAACACGTCAATAAGAAAAAGAACATACGGAAGTGGTACTATCTCACACTCCTAATATAGCCATATTTATTTAAATTAGCTTAAAAGCAAGCAATGCCTAAAAATACATGCTGTATGTTTATGTTAAAATGATTTCCAATTACAGCTCTCTTCCAGGGAAATCAAACCTTTCAAAATTCATTTGCTGCTTCTGACACTGAAATGATGGTAATATATCCCTCAGTAAAATTTAAAAAAAACACCACCACTGTTAGTAACAATAGTACGAAGCCATGACAGAACTGGGGTTTTTTTTACATACTCTGACGTTTTAAGAAGACACTTTGTGTTAAACTTTTATAAACATGTAGCTAATGCAAAGAAAAAACAAACAAACAAACAAACAAACAAAAAAAAAGGCTGCAGTGAGGAATTTACAGAGTAAGGCAATACAGACTGTGATAGAAAGGAAAATTTATTATGCCATGTGGAAAAGAAGTGCAAAGATAAAGAAGCCTCAAGATAAAAAATGCCTGCAAACCAGGATTTCTGCCATTCCAAACAAGCTTCCTAACCCCTGGAGTACATAAGCTTCCATTTGTCTTCTTTCCTTCAGTCCTATGTCTTTAGTATTTCCATCTTTCAGTGTCAACAGGAATAAAGAAAACAGCTCTGCACAGATTTTGATTGCTGGTTGAAAGATGCTGAGTGGGCTTTACAGCCCCTCTGGCCAGGAATTTACACAGAGCTCCCTTTTCTTAAGGGAATGTTCTGACCAGCATGTTATTACAAAACCAAAACAAAACAAATGTTTATTATATATACAGCAGTTAGCATTTTTAACTTGTGAAGAACTGCCCCCTCTCCTACTTTCTTCCTGATCTCCTAAGTAACTTCTTAACTATAATTTCAGCACAGAACAAGGCAATCAGTGTTAGAATACAGAATTCCATTTTCAGAAAAATCTTGGATATACATGATACTCTTATTTGTAATAGACTAATAGCCTGAATCGTTTAAACGCAGAGCAAAACTCTTCAGAATTTTTCAGGATTACCTAGATGTATTACGATTGCAGACACCACAATCACTGTTCTTTTCTCTAAAAACACACACCACACACCTCAGAACATTCAAGTATCAGCAGAAGTAGAAACTGAGCATTAAGAAAAAACAAACTCCTACAGGAAATTTAGAAATACCAGGCTCCTAAAGCCTGAAAAATCCTCTCTGTATATGAGAACTATTAACGAGAATAATGAAAAATGGTCTTTTTTAGCAATTCTATGTTGTCACATATTAGGAAAAAACATTTTACCTTTATTGGAAAAAAAAAAGCTGCCCAGTGTAACTTTCTATTTGCTTACACATCTTAGAATGCTAAGCCATTAAACTAATATCTATTTAATACATCTGCTGTTGCTTATTAAGTCTCAAGATAAATAATCACTAGTGTTCTGAAATACACTGACTGCTCAGTCTGCAGTCAGTACTGAAGAAGTCAGAACTTGGATGCAGGTAGTAAAAAATCATACAGATTTTTTTTCTTATAACATAGGCTACTACAGGTACATAAAGCCAGTCTTCTTCCCGAATTTCAATAAAATTTGGAAGCAAATTTAAAGTTTCTATCTTTATCTTTCCCACTATAAAAAGTTCCATTTTCAGTGAGACACTTTGGACACAGTGTGATGAAAACTGTAGGATCACTATGTTTTTCTGAAAACAAAACATCAATAGTGATGAACTTACTACGCAAAAGGCAAGGCTTCTAAGCTGCTCCAATATTATAAAGTGAACTAAGGACAATCATAAGCCTCTCACCTCGTGCTACAGCACAGGGAGCGTTTTCTTTGGCCTTAACTTTTATGCTTATTTAAAACACAATGTACCAGCTACAGCAAGATGTTTCTCCTCCCAGCAAGAGAAGACCAGAGCTAATAACAGGTGGTAGCATATGCCTAATGAACTCAGAAATAGACACAGCAGCAGAAACCGGAGGAGAAAAGACAGCTCTCCAAATAAATGAGAAACAGGTACAGACCACATTAAACAGCTTTATAAAGTACAGAATGCTGTCTGCAAAAATCTTTCAGCCTTTACAAGACTTTACAGCTTTGTACACTTTTTAACCATTAAATAAACCATACTCTACAACTGTATACTGCAAACATGCTCACATGGCCACACAAGGAATTAAAATGACTTCCTTAAAATCACTGGTTTTCCTGCTTACATTACTCCAAAGGTCTTTGATCTATGAATTACTGCAGTGGTTGCAAATCCATGAGGGGTGTGTGCATTCCCAGTTTTCATCCAATTCACTCTCCACAAGGACAGTGCAGTTTTGCAATTAATTTGAACAAACTGAAGACAGTTCTTAAGCAACTCTGGAGCCACAGGAAAAGCTAAATCATCTTGCTCACCCTATTTGTCTCCAAAAAGGATTCATCATCATCCAAACCTACAGGGCTGTGTTTACAAAGCAAGTCAGGTCAGGGCTTAAATCAACTTGGAAAAATATGGGATAGTCTTGACTATTAAAAATTAAGTCTCAGAGTAGCAGCAAGCTATGGTATAACTGCTCCCCTGATTCTCAAGTCAGAGACTGATACTCAGTCTCAATGTTAATGAGGTCACCCCTCAGTCTCCTCCAAGCTGAAGACACCCAGCTCCCACAGCCTGTCTTTATAAGGAAGATGTTCCACTCTCTTAATCATCTCGGTGGTCTGCACTGGACTCTCTCAAGGAGTTGTATGTCCTTCTGGAACTGAGGGGCCCAGAACTGGGCCCAATACTCCAGGTGTAGTTTCACCAGGAAGAGATGCAGAGATCTGGATTTGTAAGAAAAATACCAAACCCAAACCAGCAACTTCTCCCCATCTCTGTATCACTATTATGGTATTAAGCTGTAGTTTCACTGTGGGGGTAGTAATGAGCAAATGAAAACAGGAATTCTTTAGGCTGTTATTTCTGTTGTAGACCTAATCTTATAAAATTTAAATATACCTAGGTTCCTATTTGAGCTATTTAATACTGTGCATTAAATACCGCAACATGCTTCACTTATTCACTTTGTTTCAGAACTTTTCCTATTTTCCTAGCTTTTAGGTGGCTATGTGATCTGTTAATTACACAGACAACAGAAAGGGTAATGTTTGACCTAATTTAGCCCCCTAACGCTTACTGTTGGTGTTCAGAATTCTAGCATCAAAGGATTCCTTGCACTATGGGAGCAAAAAAATCTTCACACAGACAGAAGACTGTCCTTACTGCTAATTATGACTCCATCAACTTAACTGTTAATACAAACAAAAAATTAAATCTAAGATTTTTTTTTATTTCATTCTATGGTACGGAAACCTCTACTACCGTAGAATATTCTGAGGGTACATTTGGGAATTTTGAGGGTTTTATTTTATGCAAATATATTTTACTATTAGCTTGAAGACATAAAATAGAACATTAAAACATCACAATTATTCTTATTGCTGTATCATATACAAGACAGAAATTGGTTTTTAGTTTCCAAATCAGTGTTAACAAACATAAGCATTTTTAAAATATTCTAAATGGTTTAGGATAATCTGACCTTTTTTAAACAAAACACAGGACACTCTGAAAGTCTACTTGTAAACAAGTATAAAGTTACTTCAAATTATAAACTTACCTGTGAGCTGGAATTCTACGATCACCAGCAACTAACACCACATCACATAACTGCTTGTGTCTAAGATAATTCTCCATCTTTTTAAAAGTTTGTTCAGCGTGGTTGAGAGCCTGAAAAAATTCATCTGAGGTACAGGGCTCCATAGCTTGACAAGATGATAAGGTATGACTGCTGTTGGAGGTTCTGCTGAAGACAGTAACAGAAATCTTAGTTCACGCAATATTAAGGTGCAGCAATTCTATGCACAGATGATAAAATAAGAATCACATGATTTTAAAATTGACATAAATTGTTTTAATATGTATTCCCTTGCCATTTTCTCTTCATAGTCATACATTCTTCATCCAAATTGAATCTAATCCCTTGTAAAAAAGTTACAATAATTTCATGTACTACTCAACTAATAGACATGCAAAGATCAGCCCAGTAATCATATCCACAGTGTCGTAAGATGATTAAGAAAGAACAGATATCTTCCAAGAGCCTGCAAACTGAAAAAGTGATGAAAGGATGCAATAAGGAATCAAACCTTTCCCTGCCACATATGTCAAAATCTTGCTTCACACATAGGTGGCTACAGCAAAATTCACCATATATGGAACTAGTAAGAATATAGGTATACAGAGTGAAAACACCACGAAAAAAGACATCAATATACCACCAGTCCTACTGCATGACGCCATACATGTCTGAAAAGAGATCTAGGATTGCAGAAGCCAATACAGAGAAAAAAATATTCCTGTCCATACAGCAACAAATAAAAACCTGGAAATAGTCTGTGCAGTAGCCCTTGCAGGAGTCCAGTCAGGGACAGATGTTAAAAAGGTAGGGCCATTCTCCCTGAGTGCGATGCTCCACATCGCCAGCAGGTAGACCAGACTGCTAAGATTGAAGTGGCTCTGGTGTATTTGGGCAGGCAAGATAAGACAGCTTGGTGTGCCCATGACACCTCATCCCATCAAGGAAAAGACGCAACATACAGATGGGCTTGTGATGGGGTGGACTTGACCATGGGCACAATCATACAGGTTATCCATGAATGTGAAACACACACTGCAATCAAGCAAGCCAAGCAGTTGAAGTCTTTCTGGTAGGAAGAACGGCTGAAACATAAACATGAGGAGGCCCTGCAGACTGATGACATCACACTCCCACAAACTCGCCACAGCAAGCAATTCATGCTCACAATGGTGTAAACAACCACTGGATGGCTGGAAGCAAATCACATCCCCATAATCATACCATTAAATGATTGGGCTGGGCATCATGTATATTCTTTTGTTAGTGTTATTTCCTTTTCCTTTGCTGTCCTAGTAAGCTGTCCTTATCCTAACACATGAGAAGTCCTTTTTCTTCCCATTCTCCTCTCTATCCTACTGGGGGGCAGGGAGGAGTGAGTTGCTAACTGGGACTAAACCCCAACAATAGGCCTAGGACATAAAAGAGATGTATCCTAATTATGTACACCAAGGGAAGCACTTTTTCTTGCTCACAGTTCTTTAACTGACTGCTGCTTACTTTTCTACAATGCACGCAACTTATAAAATACTCTGGATGTGCCACAGTATTTGAAAGGACATGGATTCACTAGATCTGCATCCAGACCTTGCTTTCACAGAAGATTTTGTGAACTTTGGCAGCATGCTAGAGACTAAATCCACCAAAATACTTATCTCAGTCCTTAGCCTAAGATACTTATTTCAAGACAGAGCTTCTTAAAATCAAAATCTGTGTTTTTACAGAAAAATGTTCTATAAAGATACTTTGTTTGATTGGTTTGGTTTTTTGTTTGTGGTTTTTTTTAAGTGCCCTGATACCTAAAAAGGTCAAACAATTTGTCATTTAATTCAAACCTAAATCTAGTAATGGATCAGAATGTGATATCCACCTGCCTACTTCCCTTGGAGGACTTCACATTAAATTTGCTCGCTGAAGCTGGGGTTAGCCATTTAAGCTATGTCAACTTCTCATGCCCATGAGTCACTTGGTCTCCTCCACTGACTAGCTCTAACAAGTATTCTTTGTGACCATTCTGGAAACTGAATCAGGGAACTCATATATATGAAAAATGCAACCACACAACCATAAAAAACATTATATTGGCAAAACAGTGTGGCATTCTCACAATGAATACAAAAGAAGTGTTCAGTAAAAGCAACTCAAACCAGTGACCTAGCAAAAGAAACAGAAGGGGAAAGAACAGAGTGCTGGTCAACAAGAAAGTGTTGGGAAACCCCTGTTCCCTATTACAATTTGTCACATGCTCAGCTGTGTTCATACAGTTTTGGTTATGGGGTTGGGTTTTTGGGGAGG